>JASFYC010000101.1:0-15597 GCA_030412335.1 Botrylloides violaceus
TGCGATTCTCAATGATGAAAGTAATATTCTCTCCGACGCACTCAATGCAGGTAAAAATTCCAGCATTAGGCAATCATTCTCTTCGTGTATATCTATACTTTGGAATTTTACATCCGAACGGAAATTTGTGATCGGCCCATGTACAGCAGTGGTCAATAGTTACGAATGGCCTTGAGTGGCACGTGTGTGACTAGTGGTGCTTAAACGTAACATGGGCCAGTGTAGGCTACGCGTCAGCATGTTTCTGCTATTTACCGCCCAGACGAGTGCACACGAGTGCTTGGTGTGGTAAATATATGCATACATGGACATGGAAAGGCCCTAACCGTATAACTTGACGCGTTCCATACGCCAGTTTTGCTAATCCCACATATACCTACGCAGTGTCTGACTTGGAAAGAGTTAACATTGTAACGGTAAGTTATAATTTCACCGACATACCTTGTCTTGTTTAGATGTGAAACGTGAACGCTTCCAATTACTTTACATAAAGGCTGCTGAGTCACGGAAGCGTCGGCAATGAAATCACCAGCAACAACAGACATCGCGAAATTTTGGATACATCAGGCGGAGTTATGGCATAACTGGATGAATACGTTTATTTGTGAACTGATGAACCGTCAGATCGTAAAGAACACCGTATTCTCAGGATAGCGGCGAAGTACGTAAGATCTCGTGAAGCTCCATTCTTTCATCCAATCAAAGCGAAGGGTGGCCGAAAAGCATTCACGGCGTAGCTTATATACAAAGCGCAAATATGTCGTTCTATAGTCGACCTCCATCTTAATGATACAGGTACCTAAATTCATGTCAACAGAACAAACGCTGTGTCGCTCTCCGCCTTCAACTCTTGGCGTCTCGTATGTGGTTGCTAAAAGATCTACTGATCATTGGATAGATCGAATATGAAATACTTCAAAGACGGATCCTTCATGAATTGACGGATCTTCGAAGCAACGGCTTTGTGGCGTCATGAAACAAAACACCGTTGTCTGGTTCTTCAAGGCGGAGAGAGAAGGCGGCATCTCGCACTGGTTAGCAAATGGAGTCGACCCGACAAAGAAAAACTTTCTAATCAGTGCATTTAGGCGCGTTAGAAGCACGCATCAAAAACTATTCCATAATTAACCTGTTGACAAATGATTTGTTAATATACTACTGGTTGCCTGACAGTCTGCAATCTGGCTTTATATTTTGATCGACAATTCCTACTACGAAATTAATCAAACGTCATAGGTACTTGCTCGATGAAACCAACTACAATTATTTCCAAAATGTCAACATGCCTATCTACAGTAAGATACAATTTTTACAATTTTTCATGTGTGCGGAATAAAAAGAAGTAAAAAAAAATAGATTTTGTAGTTGCTTGAGATGACTTGTCATTATATGTGAGAGCCGCGAATAACCGATGAGGTCTCGCACGCTAGGGCTTCAGTTGTTGCTGTTTGGGTACTCTCTGTAGTGTTGGCATTGACCATAGAGCGCACTGCACGCATGACTGGGTTTCGATAGAGGAACTCGAGGTAGGACCGCGTGTGTTTGGCGTTCTTGTTGATTGCTTGACGTGAGATAAATATACAGCTTGAGACTAATGCAGAGTGTGTCGCATACATAAGTGACTGCAGCCATATAGGAGGCTTACCGCTCGGACTCGAATACTACACTCTCCTTCATGAATGTAACACAATATGTCTACTTGGGGTTACGAAGAATATCCCAAAAAATATGCGCTATGTCGATGTTGGAGTTGAAAATATCCGTAGGACCGCTGCTCGATTGTACCGACATAGGGCCATGCTACGTCCACTATAACTCGAAAATCCGTGCGGCGTACGCCTACTATATAATTTGTCACCGCACATCCATACTGCCACCATACGACAACCTCACCGGCCAAAGAAATATCTTATTTTCCAAATCAAGCGTTGTGCTAGACTTTGTTTGAGAATTATAATCTTATCGATATAATTCGATATCAGCCTTCAACAGGGAAGCACAGAATTAATTCTACAAGTTACAAGGCACAATAGCAATACATTTTATTAACGTTCACACAATTCCAGCGGAAAAGTCATTACCGGCGGTATATATATATTAACACATTTTCGGCAAACCAAATTAGTAAAAACAACGACTTATATTCAATAACTTTTATTTAATGCTGAGGTTGTTCAATTTAATGCTCGTCTAAAAGTCACCAGAACCCTATCTTATCCCAATGTCAGGCGTTGTCACATAGCCGGTTCATTTCATTGTATGGCCATACATAGTTTCAGAAGCTGATTAAAATAGACTCATAACAAAGAGATTTAAATTTCTTCCATGTGGCTGAATTCTTCAGCAAAACTACATAGTTAACTGCATGAAAAATTGTTGTGTTGTACTCGTATCCCACCCATACTACAAAAAGGCCTTTGAGCACTACACCCAAAAGGAATCCGTCTTATGATAGTACTATGCGTAAATTATCGCGTTCAGAAACCACCGAAGAACCCAAGCGCAGTTTTAGGATAATATCGGTGTCAAATGAACTAGCGGTAACACAGACCCTCAAGCAGAAGGAAACCGATTCTAAGACCGTCAAACGCTCAGCGAACTACTGTATAACATTCAAAAATAAATCTTAACTCCAAAGTTGGTCGGTACGAGATCGTGTTAGTCTTAGGCAAAAAACACCTTCCCACATGTTAAGACACCAATTTTCTGTACTTTTTATTACGCCCGTCATAAGAGCCAGTAATTATGATTTTAACACATGCAGGGTTAGTCGTATTATTACCAGAAAATGAATAATCGACTGTAAATACGAAAAGGGTTGTGCAAGATTTTCTATACCAAATGACACATGAACATCCAATTAATTAAATATTCATATGATACGCGCACGTTTACTTGTCGTTCAATACGCCACCAACGACGTACTAATTATTCAGTCGAATTTGATTGTGTATCCGTGTAAAGAACGAATTACTTACATGAAGCAATTTGCCTTATCTACAAACCAATTAGCACTGTATCTACGTGAGCGCTTCCGTCCTGACCCACATCGAGTAACACGCGATCCCTTATCGTTTCCGGGTAAATTTACGATAATCTTGCACCCTAAATACCTATTGAAAGGTGGCATATTTCTTATCTAGAAACCTTCTACTTCCGCTACACTGGTACAGACCATTCTAACACAGGTTGGGGTATTATAGTCTACACATGTTTTTAAAAGTCATTGCACGTTTGTCAACTGCAGAGTGAGGATATACCTTGAGAGGAAAAGTACAACTATACTTGAGTTTATTTGTTGCTGACGATAGACAAGACAAGAGCAATGGAGTTTTCAGTGGGAAACCAGGTACGTTATACGACTATGCATGTATTTATGTATTTACTGTATGTATATTTACTCACCAATCGAAGAGAAACGAATACCAACCCAAGAAACTATGATCCTATAACACTACGAATAGACAGACTGGCAAGGAGACGAGCGGAATTCGGCCGATAAAACTTGACGAAACAAGTCAACTAGTCTTTGCTAGATAAACGTCGCCGTGAACAATTAGTATTACTAAGTAGACCGAAGTAGATCTGGATGGGACCTATGGTTGGCTCTCAAATAGTAATCCAACAAAGATTGATGACCGGGTTCCATTCTTGAGCTCATTATCAAACGAAAGGCTTTAACACCTGTATCCGTCCTGATTTGAGTCAATATCGGTGGAATACGGGGTTCTTAGGTTGCGATAGTGATCCGAGCGACAAGCTGAAAATACCCTTAACAATTACCACACATAGACATGGCGTACAAGACATTAGTATGTAAATATGCCATATATTCATATCCTTTTTTTTTTACAGAAAAAGGGATCAAAGTGTTATGAATTTGATGGAAATCCGGTAAACATGATTGGAAATACGGGTCTGACTGAGGATGAATCACGTCGACTAGGTAAGTAAATTCCATTTATTTAACGCCGTATACCAGACCATAGGTCAGCCAAAATCGTAGCTTCATTAAATACACAGACAAATTTGACTCGCCACAGATTTAAGGTTTAGCACCCGGGTTTACAGAAAGTCAAACTATTATGACACTTACGACCCTGCCCATCTGTCATCCGTTATCAGCTCTAATGCATTCTCTTCGGTAGAAAATCACATTCTTTTCTTTTAAAAACGAGGGGCGAAATTTTATATCAGTGGTGACCATTCCTAACAATATTGTATTTATTGTCCATTACAACCTACTTAATTGCATTTTCATTGGCAGCGGGTCTACACTGCGTGACTGCGAACATCACGCAACGTGTTCTAGATTTTTATCGTGGGCACATTCCTCCATTGATTTTGTGCATGTCATAAGTTGCAATTTGTAAAATATTACTAAATCGAATCCATTGAATAAATACGGCTATCGGTCCAACAGTAATTTTTCATCTTGTTTTCAGACGATGTTATGGAATACATTGACGAGTTTTACGAAAATGAGAGGAAGGGGAAAGAGCTACAAATGAGAAAGTAAGTCAGTCTCTTGAATTCGTTGGGTATGAATAATATGCCCGGTTTCAAAACTGATGTAAAGGAATTTGCTCTCGAATTTACTCCGTCTATGAAGGATAGTTATAACTAGTGCGATTGCGTTAGTGCGAGAACTTATTGCAAAGATGTAAGTTATGCGGATATTTATTCCGCACTTTGATCCCTATTAAAAACTTCCTAACTGTGATGTCCATTTCAGGAGAAAGAGATCACTAGAGGTTATCGGCGACCAGTCGCAGACGTCTTACCGTCCTGCTCTGAAAAAAATAATGACGCAATCGGTTGAAAGGGATTGGCACGTCTGCTCAGATAAAGAATTGCCTGCAGTTCACACGTCCATCCAAGCAAATCAAGAATTGCCTGTACTTCATATGACAAACCACGCAAATAAAGTAATGGCTGAACCTCGTATGTCAATCCACTCAAATCAAGAATTTCCTCAAATTAATAATTACGTGCATGCAAATCAACAATTGCTTGTACCCCATTCGTCCATCCACACAAAAAAAGAAATGTTTGTACCTCATATATCCATCAACGGAAATCAAGAAATGCATAATTCCGATTTGACCACTGTCTCCAATGATCAATTGTTTGATCCTAATTGGCGTTTACACGCCAATCAAGAATTGCCTGCACCTGATTCTTCCGTTCGGCCAATTCAACAAGTACAATGGCCTGCATCTAATTCGGCCATTCAGACATTTCAAAAACCTCAACGGCCTGTATCTGATTTGTCGAATGAGAGATTTCAACAACAACAACGACATCAAGCATCTGAGTCGTCGAGGAATGCATTTAAACGAATGCAACACCCCGCATCTGATTCGAACGTATATGCATTTAAAAAAATGCAACGGCCTGTTTCTGATTCGTCCATTCAAGCATTTCAACAACCGCAACAGTCAGCATCTGATTTACCCATTCAGGAATTTCAACAACTGCAGCGGCCTGTTTCTGATTCGTCCATGCAAACATTTCAACAACCGCAACGGTCAGCATCTCATTTACCCATTCAGGCATTTCAAAAAGTGCAACGGTATTCATCGGATTCGCCCATTCCGGCATTTCAACAATTGCAGCGGCCTGAATCTCATTCGTCCATGTATGCATTCAAACGAATGCCACACCCTGCATCTGATTCGAACATGTATGCATTTCAACAAATGCAACGGCCTTTTTCTGATTCGTCTATTCAAGCATTTCAAGAAATGCAACGGCCTGTATCTGGTTCCTCCATGCAAACATTTCAACAACCGCAACGGTCAGCATCTGATTTACCCATTCAGGCATTTCAACAAGTGCAACCGTATTCATCGGTATCGCCCATTCCGGCATTTCAACAATTGCAGCGGCCTGAATCTCATTCGTTGATTGAGAGATTTCAACAAATGCAACATCCCGCATCTGTTTCGTCCATGTATGCATTTCAAAAACAGCAATCGCCCGTATCTGATTCGTCCATTCCGGCATTTCAACAACCACAACGGTCTGCTGATTCGTCGATTGAGGCATTTCAACAAACGCCTTCATCTGATTTGCCAATTCAGGCAATTCAAGAAATGCAATTGCCTGCGCCTGATAGCTCCTATCAAGGCGCTATTCCGCAAAGCGAAATGTTCAGAGTTACACACCGTGACAAACATGGCAAATTGAAACTACACGAATACAATGGAAATGAGATGTTGCGAGAAGTTCTTGTAAAAATTGACAAAAACTCAAATAAAACAATCGCGATATTGAAAGAAGAAGCAAGAGCTAAGCAAAAGTGAGTGAACATATAATTTATATTTCAAGTTGTGTGTTGTATTGCGCTTACGCGGGTAGTAAAATTTCAAGTTTTTTTACATGCGCTTTCCTTCTGCATTGGGCATAGGCGTATTTTTATGCAACTCTTCCGATGTTGACAATCTTGTTCGAAATGTATCATCCACCCAATTGTGTAGATAGAACTCCTATGACAGAATCTCCATTTCCGAGATTTGGACGATTTTAGGTCACCACGTATTCAGTATCGTGACGTTGATAAAACGGTGATCATCCTACGTCGTTGAGTATCAATGGCTCACGTTAAATTCTGCACCCTGCGGTCGCAAGAATTCTCGGTCGTTCCTTTAGCCCGAATTACACGTATATCGTCAGATTCCTCACACCGCTCCGCCATAACCTTATCTCGAATTAGGCCGATGCACGGCGTGACGAGATAATCATCAAATTCACAGGCAGCAGATCCCTGTAGAAAAAAGACTATGATCTCTTCTTGCCCACACCCGATCGAAAGTACGTTAAAAATGCCTGATTTTTGAATATTTTGTATTAGTCCCACGTTCATCGGGCACTGTAGTATTTCTTTTGCATGTAGGCCTACTTCGTTTCGTTTTACGTTGTAAATGCATTCTTAATAAATAGTCTCTGTTACAGGCTGATGATGAAAGATCAGCTCCCAATACCTGGAAAGAGACAATACTCTTTCCGCGTGGACTATAAAGTGGGAGAAGATGGTATACTTGAAATCAAGCTTGGGGATACAGCCTACGCTGCCTTCACCATTCCGCATCGTCGTCTCCCTTTGAGTTACAAAACCCTCGCGTTTCTGGCGTTTGTGAGAGCGCGCAAATCGTTACAACTTGATAAAAGCTTGATTGAATTGGAACTTACTGTCAACGAACTATACGAAAACCTAGAGGGCTTCTCTCTATTTCATAAAGAATTGCACAAACGTGTCGGAGCGGTAAGTGATTGTATAGGTATTGTCCTACATTAAGCCTATATATTCAACCTTGTGACGATTTTCTTACAGAATACATTCCGGAGAGCGATCACCAGCACTGGCCTGTTTGTAAAATGTGGCACAAATCAAGCGTTTTCTAGTACTGGGAACAAATGGCGCATATGGGACGCGGAGAGTTACGGAAAACTTGAAAGAGAGGCCAAAAAGGCGATTCTCAATGATGAAAGTAATATTCTCTCCGACGCACTCAATGCAGGTAAAAATTCCAGCATTAGGCAATCATTCTCTTCGTGTATATCTATACTTTGAAATTTTACATCCGAACGGAAATTTGTGATCGGCCCATGTACAGCGGTGGTCTACAGTTACGAATGGCCTTGAGTGGCACGTGTGTGACTAGTGGTGCTTAAACGTAACATGGGCCAGTGTAGGCTACGCGTCAGCATGTTTCTGCTATTTACCGCCCAGACGAGTGCACACGAGTGCTTGGTGTGGTAAATATATGCATACATGGACATGGAAAGGCCCTAACCGTATAACTTGACGCGTTCCATACGCCAGTTTTGCTAATCCCACATATACCTACGCAGTGTCTGACTTGGAAAGAGTTAACATTGTAACGGTAAGTTATAATTTCACCGACATACCTTGTCTTGTTTAGATGTGAAACGTGAACGCTTCCAATTACTTTACATAAAGGCTGCTGAGTCACGGAAGCGTCGGCAATGAAATCACCAGCAACAACAGACATCGCGAAATTTTGGATACATCAGGCGGAGTTATGGCATAACTGGATGAATACGTTTATTTGTGAACTGATGAACCGTCAGATCGTAAAGAACACCGTATTCTCAGGATAGCGGCGAAGTACGTAAGATCTCGTGAAGCTCCATTCTTTCATCCAATCAAAGCGAAGGGTGGCCGAAAAACATTCACGGCGTAGCTTATATACAAAGCGCAAATATGTCGTTCTATAGTCGACCTCCATCTTAATGATACAGGTACCTAAATTCATGTCAACAGAACAAACGCTGTGTCGCTCTCCGCCTTCAACTCTTGGCGTCTCGTATGTGGTTGCTAAAAGATCTACTGATCATTGGATAGATCGAATATGAAATACTTCAAAGACGGATCCTTCATGAATTGACGGATCTTCGAAGCAACGGCTTTGTGGCGTCATGAAACAAAACACCGTTGGCTGGTTCTTCAAGGCGGAGAGAGAAGGCGGCATCTCGCACAGGTTAGCAAATGGAGTCGACCCGACAAAGAAAACCTTTCTAATCACTGCATTTAGGCGCGTTAGAAGCACGCATCAAAAACTATTCCATAATTAACCTGTTGACAAATGATTTGTTGATAAACTACTGGCTGCCTGACAGTCTGCAATCTGGCTATATATCTTGATCGACAATTCCTACTACCAAATTAATCAAACGTCATAGGTACTTGCTCGATGAAACCAACTACAATTATTTCCAAAATGTCAACATGCCTATCTACAGTAAGTTACAATTTTTACAATTTTTCATGTGTGCGGAATAAAAAGAAGTAAAAAAAACAGATTTTGTAGTTGCTTGAGATGACTTGTCAATTTATGTGAGAGCCGCGAATAACCGATGAGGTCTCGCACGCCAAGGCTTCAGTTGTTGCTGTTTGGGTACTCTCTGTAGTGTTGGCATTGACCATAGAGCGCACTGCACGCATGACTGGGTTTCGATAGAGGAACTCGAGGTAGGACCGCGTGTGTTTGGCGTTCTTGTTGATTGCTTGACGTGAGATAAATATACAGCTTGGGACTAATGCAGAGTGTGTCGCATACATAAGTGACTGCAGCAAGATAGGAGGCTTACCGCTCGGACTCGAATACTATATGGTGGTTGCGGTCAACTTTGTGAAAGATTACTGATAAACTGCAAGTTGGGTCTCATCGACTTTATCACGCCAGATGACGCAATGCCAAGCTCCAGGTCCGTTGAAACTGACGGCCGGCATAAACGTATTTGAAGAATGGACTCAGTGGAAGAAGAAATTTGTATTCCACTTGAAAGGAACCGAGTCATTCAACATGAATGGTGTCATAAAGGAAAATATATTGCTCGCGAATATTGGCAATGCAGCCATTAAAATTTACGAACGATTTAACTTTGCACCCGCCGTGGAGGCCGCGGAAGACAGCGAAGCTAGGGCTGCCGAAGTGCCCGACGATTACGATACGATACTATGGAAGTTTGACGAGTACTTCCAAAGCCGGAAACGTGACGATAGAGCGAGAGCTAGAATTTATTATCATGCACGTCTGAATCGCGGGAAAAATCAAACTCTCAGTGCATGGATTGACGAGGTCACAGAAGCCGTGAACAAATGCAACTTTCCTGAAAATGCTAGGGAATATATGATAAGAGACAAAATTCTGGCATGCTGCACTGATTCTGACATCATCGACAGAGCTCTCGATGAAAAGTCTGAGGACCTCTCACTGCAAAAGCTCACCCAAATCATGACAGTGAGAGAAGAGTGGCGTCAGGACGCAGTAAAGCACACTAACTTGATGACAGTCGGTGGCATATCATAACAGACTCGCAAATGGGGAGAATGCATCTGGAGCACCCAAACTGAAGCTGATCAATGCAAATGGTGTGGAGAAAAACATCAATATGGGAAGAAATATTGACCCGCTGCTAATTCCACCTGCCCGAAATGCAAGAGGATAGGTCACTATGCTCACCGATGTTATTTTAAAACAGTGCGCACCCTCGAAGCTGAGCCAGAACATGTCCAATCGGTGCAATCAGTAAACACGTATTGCCATGAAAATTCAGATGTCGCATTTTGTGGCACTGTAAATTCCATACCTGACAATAGCACTATCAGATACATGAAAGACCTGCGAGTTGGATCCACAACGCTTTCATGGATGATTGACACCGGAGCTGAAGTCTCAGTGATGCCTGCGTAAATGTACAGGGAGGAATACGTCAATCTAATACCCACCAGGACAATACTACGAAGTGTCGATGGTCGTGACATGGCGACTATCGGCATAGTGCATATGAAAATTGTTGCACCGGAGAAAACATTCACTGAAAACGTCTTTGTCGTACGTGATGCCACTAATGCACTTCTTGGCACCCCAGGTATTCATAAACTCGGGATTATCAATGAAGACAGAGTAAGAATGTAACAATTATCTAAATATGTTGTGGCTAAATGCAACGCTTTAGCCGTGTGCACAAGAGAAGATGTTATGTCTGCCTATCCAGCCTTAATCAGACGTGCTGGTAAGCTGAAAAACCACCAATACACCATTAAACTGAAGAAGGATGCCAAGCCTTTCTGCTTATCTACACTTAGAAGGGTACCTATACCGTTAATAGGCAAACTGACTGAAGAGATTGCAAAGCTCAAAGATCTGGGAATTATTGAACCTGTTGATGAGCCGACAGACTGGTCTGCACCCATTGTGGTTGCAAACAAGAAAGACGAAGGAATACGACTTTGTGTGGACTTATCAAAGCTCAATGAGGCAGTGAAAAGAGAGCTTTATTCCATGCCCACGTTTGAAAATTCGTTGGGACAGATATCAAAGGGTTCGCTCTTCGCCAAGTTAGATGCAAATTGTCGTTTCCATCAAATCGAACTGACTCCAGACTGTCGTAAGTTCACAAACTTCATTACTCCTATAGGGAGATTCAAGTATAGGCGTCTCCCCTACGGTATCTCATCTGCACCAGAAATATTTCAAAAATGTTTGGGTTGAAGTCTAAGCGGAATTCCGGGGATGAACTGTCACGTTGATGACATCATAATATCTGGTAAACCTGGAACCTATCATCAAACTCTAGCCATCGTGCTAGATAAGCTGACCTCATCCGGTATAACTCTGAATGCTAAAAAGTGCTCATTCAATGCAACAAAATTAGAATATCTTGGTCAAATTGTGAGCCAAGATGTGATCACTAAGGATCAGAAAAAGATCAAAGCAATTATTGATTACCCAGCCCCTCAAGACAAGGCTCAATTAAGAAGAAGAATCTTGGGCATGGCAAACCAGCTAATGAAGTTCACACCCGACTTAGCTGAAACTACTCAACCCCTGAGAGAGTTGCTATCCAAGAAAAATGCATGGTTGTGGGATACCAGGCAAAATAAGGCCTTTGAAAAAGTCAAAACTGATCTTACTTCAGAGGTAACCCTGGCACTGTATGACCCCAACAAGGAGATCTTGCTCTCCGCTGATTCAAGTAGCTATGGCTTAGGTGCCGTACTTTTGCAAAAACAAACGGACGGAACGTATAAACCTGTTGCTTACGCCAGTAGGTCACTGAATGACACCGAACAGCGTTATGCGCAAATCGAGAAAGAGGCACTTGCTATCACCTGGGCAATTGAAAGATTGAGAGAATTATTACTTGGGATGGATACCTTCCGTGTGGAAACTGACCATAAACCGTTGGTGCCCTTGCTCTCTACCAAGTCACTATATCACCTCATCTCCTCGATTTGCTCAGTCTAATGGTATGACTGAGAAGACAGTCCAGACTTTGAAAGATCTTTTGGCTAAGAGTGACGATTTTTACCTAGCCCTGAATTACCGTAACGCTCCCCTGCACAATAGCTTCTCACAAGCTCAGCTTAGCATGGGACGTCGCTTGAAAACGCTAGTACCTTGCCATCCTCATCGTCTCCTTCCAGAGACAGTCGACAGATTCGTCCTTCGGAAGAAAGAGAGGGAGTATAGGAAGAGGATGTCCAGAGACTACAACAAAAGACATCGAGTGGGTAACAGCGATACCTTTGACACTGGAGACAATGTATATATTCCGGATTGCAAGCAGAAAGCAATAGTAAAGGAAAAGCACAAAGCTCCAAGATCAATCGTTGTGGAGACAAAGCATGGCACAATGAGACGTAATAGGAAAACTCTCCGCAATTACCACTCATCCAGAGACACAGTCCTTGCTGTACAAGTTGCAGACACTCCAATCGAAGATACAGAAATACCAGCTGAAGTAATTCCTCTGCGACTGGTTCAGCAACCCCACTCTTCTGCTGGTATAAACTTGCAAAAGGTCTTGTAGAAATCAAAGGCGTACACAGAGACTTATCGAAGAACTCTGATTTAATTGTTCTTAGGAAACAGGATCCATTTATGGGGCAAAATAATCCCCGGACCTGTTGGATACATGGCGGTCTAACCCCATCGTGTCAATTTAGGTTTAAGCTAGCCCTTCCGGAATATCTGTAAAGTGTCTTATTTCGTTTTGTTATTGTTCATACCTCTCGAACTTTAAATGGGCGGTGTAGTGTTGGCATTGACCATAGAGCGTACTGCACGCATGACTGGGTTTCGATAGAGGAACTCTAGGTAGGACCGCGTGTGTTTGGCGTTCTTGTTGGTTGCTTGACGTGAGATAAATATACAGCTTGAGACTAATGCAGAGTGTGTCGCATACATAAGTGACTGCAGCCAAATAGGAGGCTTACCGCTCGGACTCGCATACTACACTCTCCTTCATAAATGTAACACAGTTTGTCTACTTGGGGTTACGAAGAATATCCCAAAAAATATGCGCTAGGTCGATGTTGGAGTTGAAAATATCCGTAGGACCGCTGCTCGATTGTACCGACATAGGGCCATGTTGCGTCCACTAGAACTCGAAAATCCGTGCGGCGTACGCCTACTATATAATTTTTCACCGCACATTCATACTGCCACCATACGACAACCTCACCGGCGAAAGAAATATGTTATTTTCCAAATCAAGCGTTGTGCTAGACTTTGTTTGAGAATTATAACCTTATCGATATAATTCGATATCAGCCTTCAACAGGGAAGCAAGGTGAGTTGGTGGCCGATGTCTATAAAGTATTAATCTACATTTAAACTTACACACCGTGTAGTGTCTTGCAGTTACCTATACGTACCAAAGGTAGGACCGCGTGTGTTGGCGTTCTTGTTAGTTTGTGACGTGAGATAAATATACAGCTTGAGACTAATGCAGAGTGTGTCGCATACATAAGTGACTGCAGCCAAATAGGAGGCTTACCGCTCGGACTCGCATACTACACTGTCCTTCATAAATGTAACACAGTTTGTCTACTTGGGGATACGAAGAATATCCCAAAAAATATGCGCTAGGTCGATGTTGGAGTTGAAAATATCCGTAGGACCGCTGCTCGATTGTACCGACATAGGGCCATGTTGCGTCCACTAGAACTCGAAAATTCGTGCGGCGTACGCCTACTATATAATTTGTCACCGCACATTCATACTGCCACCATACGACAACCTCACCGGCCAAAGAAATATGTTATTTTCCAAATCAAGCGTTGTGCTAGACTTTGTTTGAGAATTATAACCTTATCGATATAATTCGATATCAGCCTTCAACAGGGAAACAAGGTGAGTTGGTGGCCGATGTCTATAAAGTATTAATCTACATTTAAACTTACACACCGTGTAGTGTCTTGCAGTTACCTATACGTACCAAAGGTATCATACTAGACTACATTATGTTGCGTATTTAAACAAGAGAAGGATATTTAACTGTTAATATTTGAAACCGGGTCTAACTACTTTTAGAGGGATTCCTAATTGAGGGGATAGAACGGTTAAGGTACTACCGTTTAACCATACGTGTTAAGGTTAAAATTTAAATTTATCAAATTCAAGATCTGAGAAAAAGGCATATATAAAAGGTTAAGGTTGGAACGTAAGGTTGTTCGAGAGAGTACTACCTTCTTCTGGTATTTATGTTATTTCCTTTAATATATAAATTTACACCGTAGGTTACGTTAACTATTTTTTAACCATAGCTTGACATTGGCATGCACGGTAAGGTGAAATTTTACAAGGACACGAGCGGTCGGTTTGACCTTTCAGAATTTTGTAAAACATGAGATCGTATGGTCGTGTTTGACCTATTAAATTATATGTATAAGACCTAAAATCGCACGAGCAAGTAATATGTACATAAGATAACATTCCTTTTGCAACGGCTTCTTGTCCTATATTTGCAAGTGAGGTAATTACGAGTCACGAGTGTGCGACACCATGCCAGACACCGTGACTGACAATTTTACAATTTTTTAGTAGCAGCGAATAAGTATTGAATAAATTTTTATATGGTTTTATGATTTATTTTATGTTTTTATAATGAGTTTTGTAAGTAATATTTAATCGTTGGATAATGCGCTAATGTGAAATAATGCGATAATGCGAAATAATGCGATGATGCGATACGAATGTATGTGAAAAAGGATATATACAGACAATCTTCCCCCCTCTCTTTTGAAATTATGATTGCGTTTAATAAGGAATATTTACAACGGGAAGTGATAAAGCCGTACACTGGCGGCGTCTTCGTTCCGGAGCGGGGTTAGGTTCAAATTGCAATGCTGACGGCGGAATTGGCCCTTCGCAAAGAAACACATTTGGATGTTTAGTTTGATAGAACGTGTGCCCAAGTTCGCGTGCTTTGAGCACATTCACCGTTACAGTACGATTGCGCCCTCGCCTCGGTGGTTGGCGTTCACGAGAGAGATGTATATAGCGGCGTTGCATGCGATGAAGTCCGGTTGCCTTGATCAGGGGCAAACGACGGATCCCTGTTGCGTGATAGAGTATAGTAACTGTGCCCGAAGCCGGAAGTGGTGAGTATGTAGGTGGCATGCCGATGCTGTGGCCAGCCACAGCACCTGCGCCATACGCATTCATAAAAGTACGATTACAATTTCGTAAGATAGCTCGAAGTCGTTCAAGCGTGACTGGTGGGCCCCCTAGATCACGGTGAACAACTTGTTGAATGTCGTGCCAAGGATGGAGTCCATCGGCAACATATGGACATTTGTGATGACGAAAGTGACGTACTAAGCTACGTGTGATGTCATTTGCGCTTGTTGGAATGCCATCGACCAGTTTACTACGTTCTACGACTAAATTAACATGCGGTGTGACGTCATCGACCCGTGGCCAAACTCCTGGTTCATTTTCAGATGCTGCCATTTCCATCCAAACTGACCTCGATAAACTATCTGAAGTAAACACTTGATCAGTAGTAAGATGGATTACGCGAGTGACGTTATGTAAACAAATATCATTCAACCATCGCTTGTGTAAAATATTTTTGCATGGTGGAGCTGACTTTTCTGCGGCTTTTTTATGAGGCCAAACACTCCTTTATTATCGGTGATTATCGTGAAAGGCACGCCAAGGAGATAGCTACTCCATTTCATTATGCAGTCGCGCAGCGCACGCAACTCCTTTGTGCAAGCATTATAATTCTGCTGAGCATCAGAATCCCATTTATGACTGAAATATGCAATGGGAT
>JASFYC010000102.1:0-61971 GCA_030412335.1 Botrylloides violaceus
GGTGATCTTCTTTACAATATAGTAAATACTACGTAACGAACCCACCCGCCCACAATGAAATCTTCCTGAGCGACGCCACAAAACGACCTACTCATTGATCTTGGAATCATATCACACTATAACACGCGTTCGCGCAGACCTCATTTTGCTTAACTGTTGATTGGTACAAGTCCTTATCGCTCACTAGCGGTTATCAAAATAACCGAAAATTAGGCAGTCTTTAAGATCTACGAGTTTTGCTGCGTATTCATAAATGCGCATAAAGTGCTGGGTACTTACTACTTAGGTTGAGTCAGTGAAACGTCACCATTTCTATTTATGTGTGTGTGAGAGAGAGAGAGAGAGAGAATGAGATGTCTTATTTATATTTCATTACATAACAAACAATATTTACTATAACATCAGGCCAGGTCAAAATACTGGCAAGCTTGGCATATACTGAAGGGATCGACAGTGGATAAAACCTTACAACTATAATATATTTAGTGTTACTGAAGATTTACGAAATCTGAAACAATCGGAATCACTAAGCCCAAAATCTCAAGACGGCCAAGGAGGTAAATTATACTGTCACACGGGACCGGCACTGATTTTCTCCACTATTTGTTTGAGTTTCTACTGTAATTTTGGGCATTCCTTTTTTTTCTGTTACTTTTACCTTAGGTGCGATTTCTCACTGTAACTCAGGTACACTCAGCTGTATCGAACGCCCCGCAGGGTCCTGAAGTATTACGGATGCCAAGTTATACAGCACCAGCACCAATATCGTCCTCAATAAATCGGATGACCCTTATAATCGACGCGAACAGTTTATAACGGCGAAATGTTGCTCGAGCGTGAGCGTTGCAGGAAATAGGCCGGTTAAGTTCGTTAATAATAAGTGCCATGCACTCATACAGGAAGCAAAACAACAGCGATCATTGTACGACAGCCAGAAGACACAGAATGGGTGACCATAAACGCTACTTTCGTCGAGGTAAGTTGATTAAATGTTTTTGTTAAGATACAGTACTGTACTAATGTATACATGGATGACGAGACTGGTGATCTTGAGATACCCTATTTTTCATAGTCTCTTGCCCTCGTCGAGTAGAGACCCTCAGGATTTTCCTAGAACGGTACTGGAGCCGATGGCGGATGATTCATACAATATATTTATATATATATAGACACCGCGAATTTCACGCCCCGTCTCGTTTTTTTAAAGTATATAATTCAGATCTCTGCTCCTTCCCCAGATCAAGCTGAAATCCATGTTTTGCAGGAATAACGTTAGATAAACTTTTAAGCATGCCCACCCAGATGCACATATCGCGAATTACTGTACGTTTCATGGTCTACGATCATATGGGGTCCGTTTGACATCAGTAGGGTAATTTAGTTCTCGATACCCGAGCTGGCCCTAAGCAATTGGCTTCACTATATATATTCTCTGATATTTTAAACAGGCATATAAAGAATCAATCAGTTTCATAGCATCTGAAGGACCTTCAAATTCGACAGTAGAATATTTCCTCAGAGCTGTGTGGGACAACCATGTGGACGCAATAGTAATGTTGAACAACCCAACAGCTGATAAAAAGGCAAATCCATTTTATGTGATTGATTGTAGGCCTACGCGGCGTGACTATGCATGCAAGGACCCAATAAATATCATTCTACAATACTATTGAAATGATAAATGACAACGAAGAATAACCACAGATTTTACGTCCAGCCTTGTTTATTATGAACTAACTGGACAGGCGAATAATTCGCGAAATCAATTGTGCAATCTGATGACAACTTCTCTCTGCTTCTGAATTGTACACTGTACCGGTACCACAACATCCCAGCAACAATAGTATATAGCTTTTGGAGCTGGACGTTATATCTATGAAGAAATTTCTATACAATATGCTGATATTTATCGTTACCTTACAAAATATAAGGGTATTATGTTTATAGAGACTTGATGATCAGTACTGTGAGTACTGGCCTACCAAACCAGGACAATCACTGACACACAACAGTATCACCATTTCACTCAAAGGTGAGCAGGAAATAAGAGGAACTACAGAGAGAACACTTCAACTTGATCGAAAGAATCAAGAATCAAAGGTACACCATTGCTGAATGCCCCAAACAGAAATATGGCATGCGGCCTATATGCCATACTCAGTTAGTCAGTCCTACCTGTGTCAAAACAGAGGAACGGGCTGCGGCCAGGAGCACTCGGGGAAGTTTTGGCCACCTTCAATTATTTTTTGAACGCCTCGAAATTATTCACCTTAAAATTTGATGCCGCAAAATTGGGGCTCCTCCACACCTCTAGCTTTCGGGTCCCCAAAATAACTTTCAGCTTTGTGATTTATTTATTAGCCTGAAAGGCCCTGACCCTGGCTATACCCATAAATGATTTTGGGTAAGCAATCAAATCTGAATGCCCTTACCACATACCGGTATCCCTATTCGCCAGGTTTCATGGGATGGGGATTTGGATAAGGCTTAGTCTACCATTACATTCATCCCCAGGCTTGTCCATTGCTGAGGCTGTCTAGTCTGCTGTATGGCACCCTGACTACTATATAAGCATGGTTAACGAGATCATAATAACTATATACCGGTATTTCATTTTAATAAAGCATTTTTCTCTGCAGGTGGTGAAGCAATATCAGTATCTTGGGTGGACTGCTGATAAACCTCCTGAGAATGGTGATGGCCTAATTGACCTCATAGCACGAATAAGCGCCATTGACCTAGGAAGACGAGCAATTGTGCTGGTACACTGCACGTAAGTCAATTACTCAATCAACACAGTAGTTGACAATAAAGCTGCTAGGCCTAAGGGTTATTTCGAATCACCAAACATCAAACACAAAAGACTGAAGAAATATGCATACCGGTACTGAACCTCACTATGATGTTGAGATGCCGAGCATCAGCTGTGACTACCCTGCTTCGATTGCTTCGTCACTGTCAAAACTAAGTAGGCTTAACATGGCCATCGAAAACAGTTCTCGGTGGACCCCGGCGTAAAAATTGGCAACCGTACAAATTTGACATATTGGGATGATATCTGAAGTATATAGATTATTTGGTTACTTACAATTCAATCTATAATATTCCAGAAATGGTCTTGGTAAGACTGGAGTCTTCATAGCAGTAGCAAACATCATTGAAAGAATGAAAGCAGAAAATCTTGTCGATGTCTTCAGAACTGTTAAGGACTTGAGAGATATTCGTCCAGGACTTGTAAAAACCCAAGTGAGATGTCCTACTAGGCCTACTGATGAGCAAACGACTCTAGTCACAATTTCTAAGCCTACATTGGATAGTTTCAGCTTTGAGATAGCCGACTTATACTTCCAGTAATAATACTGACTGACTGTAGAACATAATTTTAATCATAATTCATAACCATAGTTAGGCCAATGATCCAATATGGAAAGTACGCAATCCGGTTAGGTTCACACCCAGCAATAAGAGGCAGCAAACTTAAAAAGTTTGTCGTGCGCACCAGAGATCTTGGCAAAAAGCACCAAATTTCTCACAGTAGGTTACGACTACGAGGCTAAACTGTGGGGTCTTCAGGCCCGGGGGCATTGGAGTAAATTGCAACATTCTCCCTGTGCACCAGTAGATTGAGACAAGGAGGCCAAACCGGCTGGTATTTTTAGGAGGGATTTATTTGGGTCCCTGACTCCCTGTGCCCTGCAAAAAATGGCAATTGCCCCACAAATAGTGGCTACCATTCTACCATCATCCGTGACTCAAACATTTTCAGGCTGACTATGAACAGTGTTATGACATCGCAATATACTTCACATCGCAACAAAACACTTACGAAAACAGTGACTTCTACAAAGAAGCGGAGGAAGTTAAAAGGGATCCAATTTATCAGAACTTATGAAGCAAATTTTAAAAGATATAATAAGCACATACATTTTGATATATTGATATTAGCCAATGGCAGATGGTCACTTACGATAGCTAAGCAATAGAAAGTATTACAGTTTTGACTCTTTACTTTATTAACCATGTTCACTTGATAAGAAGTAGTGCTTCTAAGTCTTGTGAACATAAGTTTGCAAAATTTTGGCTGGATCTTTGAAATCTATGGTGACACTTCCTATATCAATAACATACTTTGCACTGTTATATAAGTTACCGCTCTCTTGCCGCGGTCTAATCAATACTGCCTGTGCTTTACGTCGTCATCATGTAGTCGAATACCAGTACCGGTACTGTAGTGATTCTCACATAGCCTACCATATATCGCTTGCAAAGTTGGTAGGCTAGCTGGCTACTGCGAACGATCTATCTTTTATGCAGATATTCTAATATAATCGCCATACTCACGGTTTGATTTACCATAAACATTGCAAAAACCTAAGAATTCATCCCAACCACACTGCAGACGGCAGCTGCAGCCATGCGAACAACCAGAATGGATTGCTATTGTGACGTGATATTGTTGTCCGGTTGAAGAATTCGGATAATCCGGATAAGATATCCGGGGAGTTTTGGTCTGGTTTTGCTACACACAAATTACAATTTATTCGGGTAGTTTGCTATTTTTCTTTCGCATTAGACAGGGAATATCAGCATATTTAACGAACCATCGAATACCTTCTAGGGTCGAACTCACCGTCATGGCGCCACGTAGTGCCACACGGCACTACTTAGTACTTACAGAGTACTGACCATAGAAACAAGACGGGTACTTGCGCAGTGCCGCAGACCTACTTTTTCAATGATTGCAGCCGATGGAGAACTGTCGCTATAGATTTGAGAGTGTGGATGCGCAGACTGACTGACACCGACCAAGCGACTAGCTAGCTACTAACGAGCTGTATGTTCAGGTTATTGGCATTTATTTATTGAATGATGTATTCTTGCGATCGTAAAAAGCTAAATACATAGAAAGTAGAGCCTCTGAGCCGTACTGTACGTAGGCCACATGAAATAGAGAAGCTTCATACGTCATATTGTTACGAGGAATACTTCAGGGAAGAAGATTGAAATCGGACACCCCACAACATGCGTTACAGCCTTCAAAAATTTCTTCGATAACTACGGTAGGTATTCAATGGATTAGGCCTACCAACTCCTTCGTCTGCGCATTGGTAAAGATACTGGTAGGTACGCATTATATATTTCAATTTCCTCATTGTGTATGGGCAGAATCCACCATCGCAGTAAAATCGCTGTATATTCTTCGGGATGAACGGCCCAAGATCGTTCATTCGGACGAACAACAGTTTTGTGTTGTATCGAAATAGATCAGCGCTGAAAGCAATAGAGAGAAAACTGAGGTTAGAAAAAAGAACATTGAATGAAATGGGTAGTGATGATTTGCCTAAGCTGACCACTCAATTCAGCTGCCGTGGCTGCTTATTTAGGCTTAGGCTTAGGCTTAATGACAGAGGGACTCGGCCCGAATTCGTATATTCTGGACGCACATTTGTCTTATAATTCTTTATATCATCTGACGGAGGAACAGTGCCGCGATGTAACTGTTCTCTTTTTTGTTGGTTGACGAAAAGTAATTATCCCTCTCTCTCTCTGTGTCTATCTCCCTCTCTCTCTCTCTCTCTCTCTCTTTAAGCATAGCCTACCTCATGCATTTCATTCCTTCGTTGTGAGATGCATCAAACGTTGTCAGCTGGGGAAGATGTCGGAGGCTAGCTTGAGACAATCTTGTTAGAGAGTTCCCTGATATCTGGAGGCTCCGCATTTCTGAGAAAAGAAAATTACACTCAAGAAAGGTTTAATATGTCACCGCAGATTCATCAAGTGAAGGAACGGAACTCCGAATAAAGCTTGTGAATTATATTCCAATAAACTGCACTGGACGTTAAATCTGTGGTCACTTATTATATCTGTTACTATTTGGATCGTCTGCCGTCGGCTCCACTATTTTTCGTACTCAAGAAAGGAGATGAGATGGGAAAGGAGAGAGAAGGAGAGAAAAAAGAGATGAGGAGAAAAGAGGGTGAGGAGGATAGATGGAATGAGAGAGTAGAGAAAAGAGGGGTGAGGAGAGAGTGAGAGGTGAGATTAGAAGAGAAAGGTCAGAGAGGAGAGATTAGAAGAGAAAAAAGAAGAGTGATGATATGAGCAGCTATTTAGGTCGATAGATAGAGAGATTCCAATCATTAGCGCTTCAACCTACTTGGGTTGTTTCTGAAGAGCCCATCCGGAATGTAAGTAATTTCGTTGTCCCTCAAATTGACCTCGAAAAGTTTTGTATTGTTTGCAAACAAATCTTCTGGTAGTTCTGTGATGTCATTCCAAGCAAATACCACCCTTTCCAGTTGCGCATGAGCAGACAACAAGTCTGCCGGTAGAGTGTCGAGACGGGAAATCTCAATTCTCAGACTCTAAATAAATTATACTAAAAGGATATTGTTCCGGTCCTAGAAAGTGTTTTTCTATAGGCCTATATTCACAAGACATCGACACATTAGCCTATATATATTAGTCCTTGATATGTGGCATGTACAGAATCAATATGCGAGGAATGTAGGCTAGAAGGCTACCCACCATGGGAATCTAAAAGCATGTTGCGCGTTGCCACGGAGATATTTAGAACACCATATCTATGCTAGTTGCTGTTGTTTTCGAATATATGGCGCATTCAACCCTACTACGGTAATATACGCTAGGTCAAATCTTAGTACACGTGTCCGTGCGTCAGGTTTTTTATCTGGATCTCTACCACAACGATAATCTCCGTGGAACCTCCCGATCACAATTCGGACAATCTGACCACTTGGTTAACGGAATGGTCAACGCTTATGCATATGCCTACAAATGCACACAGAATATCGCATCGTACTTCTCCATGGTTTCGTTACCTTGAGATTCTTGAAATGTTTTATAAAGTCATCCCGTAGCTGTGTCGCGTAGTTGGCGAAATTGTTGAAGCTTAAATCCAGTTCAACCACGTTCAATGACGTGTCAGTTATTGCCAGATTTGTTCGAATTCGCTTCCTGCAGTCCAACGACCACTCGCTGCAAGGAATAAGTGACATCACACGGTCAGAAAAATGTGAACATCCCTATCAAAGGTTGCGTGTGGAACGCAACACGTTAGGATGGCCCACGCATGGCCTTAGTAGGGCATTGTCAATGTATATGCCTATATTTGCCATACTGCCCATGCCTTTTGCATTCAGCATGTGGGCCAGCCCGACCAGGTGTGGCCTGAGTAAGGCCGCATAGATGACCAAGACACTTCAAAATGATCAAGATCGAAAGCCGGGTCTATGTATGAAATTAAGCCTCCGTTACACTAGTGACGAAAAACCACGATATTCTACTAGTGGGGTGAAAATGTGACCCCAGTAATTGATGTCTTTAAGGCACATGCTCACTCACTTCAGTCCACGGTACTGGGAAAGATCACTGTAGCAGCAAAAGCTAATAGCCTGTCTGATAAACCCCTCGGTGTTTTCATAATGCCCAGTCCGACATGCACTTGGAGCGTAGCAGTCTAAACGAAATCATTGTAATCAACGAATACAGTCACCTTAACTTGATAATTGGTCGATTCTAATACCAGAATATGCCTTCAGCTTGCTTATATCACTGGCAGAGGACAACGCGGACGATGCGCCGCGGCAACCCTCTTGGAGATGCCGGGAGTTGAGAGTTGAAGATGAGTCACCATATTAGGGATAGATATAATAAGTTACCACAGATTTAACGTCTAGTCCAGTTTATTGAAAAATATTCCAATGCACTTATTATATTCTCCACTATCTTTTAGTATTCGGATCTATTTATCTCCCATCTGCTGCTGCTGCCGGATATCGTTATCATGCCGAAAGTTGAAGACTAGCCACCATAGCAATTGGTCCTATGCCCTGTCTTTCATCGGATTACTTTTCCAACGATTGTCAAGGAATGAAGGAAACTCACTTGACAACCCAGGACGAGCTTGACAAGTTCTTGGATAACGATTGGTGTCATAACGTCGCTGCGATAAGCTGTTTGGTAGGAACAGACAAAACAATATCACATGTAATCGCATTTCTGTTTAATACTGTAGACTATATTACATCTAAAGCAACTTTTTCCTGCAAAACATACGGATTAGTACTACGTCTTTACTGCAGAGAGATAGCTTGGCAATCTAACGCCGATTTCCCGAACGCCAACATACTTGCTATTTAAAAAATTTGTGGCCCCCTTGGCAAAGCTAAACCTCAGTAACCATAAGTATCAAGCTACTGTATAGGCCCTAAAGAAAGATTAGAGAACAATTTTGCCATAGGCCCTATCCATAATCTGCCGCTTCTCTGGTAGGTAATCTTCTCTTGTCGTATCTTTATACGGCAGACTGCTCTTCAGACGTTCCGAAGTCACGCGCTTCTTCTTACTAATTTACAGGTCAACTGATAACGTTTTGAAGCTCACTCATCAGAATTTTTAAGTTACGAAACGTCTGATAAACAAGGTTTCCTTTCCGGTGTGATCTTTTTAGCAATCTTTCTGAGGTTTTCAAGCAACGTTTGTGTGGGTTTTTTTTCATTTTCCTAGACATACATACTTCGTGTTCAGTCATCTGCTGCAGATACGGTGTCTAATCTTGTAGGGTGATGGACGAAAACAAAGTCTTTCGTGTAAAGGTTACTACAGGTTAAAATTACCTACATATTTTTGCATACAGTTTTAGCGCTCAGTTCTATGTAATCCTTAAGTGAATAATAGAACTACAGGCGAGCCATTCGCGGGTAACGCCAGTTCATTCAAACTAATTGGCAAAAATTTGAAGTACGGAATAATATGACCGTCGGTAATGGGTAAATCGTGTAGACTTATAGGCTATAGCACTTACAAATGACTTAGAAATGTAGGGTGAGGGCGGTAGGCTACCTACCAACACTTTTTTATAGGCTATATTCCAATTTGGAATCTTGACAGGTGGTGAATTGTAGTGCACGCGTAGGCAGATTACATGAATACCCCTGGCCATTGGTAAACGCACACAACTTACGTTTCGTGCAGAAGGCATGTCGGTTGGTCACTGGCTTGCTGCTGCTCTCGTCTGACATCTGTCAGAAGTTAGTACCGGTACTTTCATGCGCAAGAAGACGCAATAGATCATGACAGTGGTGTATGATTAAATCCTTTGCACCATTCGTTCACGATTTTATTTTTATTTGGATGGAAACTTTTACATTTTTTTCGCTATGTGAAGATACTTCTTTCTGACCGAATTGGACAAATTGACAAATTTCTAGATTGAAACATTCATGATTAGTCATCATTTCCTTCAGCATGACTCTGCTATTTCGCACAAGATTCGCAGGGAGATCGATGGTTCGAAGCTGTTGTTTAATTTTTGGATTCAGATTTTAGTGTAGCGGTTCAAAACTAGTAATATGGCGTTGTTCGCAAGTCACGGATCATCAGGACGTAGTGCTACAAAGAATCTGGTCGAATTTCGTGCAGGAAAGATGTCCATGAAGGTAATGGAATGGATTTTTTCAATTGGAAAATAGACCTACGGTACAATGCTACAATCTTATGCGAGGTGTATGGTAGATATTCACTACTTTACCTAGATATATTCCTTTCTGTAACTCCTAACTGCTCTATGACGGTTTATCTGGGTCCCATTTCATCTGTTTCAACGATTAAATATCGATCTTATTCACAAAAATTGTCATTTTTGCAAATATGTGTGCCATACTAAACGACGCACCAACTTGATTGCAGACCGAGCGGGCTTTGCGATGCTAAACAATGGGCCTGAGGACTACAAAAATTGTCGGGGAGTTTCCCAAACTTAGTCAGTCCTACATGCCATATATTCAACTCCCTTGAAATATCTATACAGACATGCAGACAGACATGTCCGTGGCCTGTCGTTTTTCCGAGTGGTCAGTTTGGCTCACCATTTAGTATGATCCAGCTGTAATGATGTGCTGTATCTTTCTAAATCCAGGGTACCTTGGTAAGCCCGGACAAGAGAAAAGGAATGGTTTATGTTTACCAAGCTGACGATGGTCTGATGCATTTTTGCTGGAAAGATCGTTCAAACGGAAGACTAGAAGATGACCTCATCATTTTTCCAGGTACTGTTCTATCATTTTGTTACCGTACAGTGTGATTTATATAATGATATAAATTTAGTGGCACCCTGATACCAGTATCCATTATTGTGTTGTTCCAGATGACTGTGAATTCAAGAGAGTCGCCCAGTGCACTACTGGAAGGGTTTACATTCTCAAATTCAAGTCTTCGTCAAGGAAATTCTTTTTCTGGATGCAGGTTTGTAGTTCAATATAATAATGTCCTGGAAATTTAGGATGCCAGCGATACGATCAGATTTACTTTTTAATCAAGCCTTTCTACATACACATGATGCGTGTATCATCTGCATAGTATGCGTTCAACGACAATGAGACCCCGAAGGAGCATCTCCTGTCACTGATTTTTGTACTCCCTAATACTCTGGCCCTCTACCAAGGAAACTGCAGTTAATACAGATACCAATTTTTCAGTTGACGACCGGCGTGTATAGCAGATTTTTGGCACTTCATATTAGATAAGGAAATTCTCTTTTTCCTCCAGGAGCCAAAGACCGACAAAGATGAGGATCATTGCAAAAAAGTTAACGACAGTTTGAACAACCCTCCGACTCCTGGTCAAGGAAATGAAGGAGGACTGGAACATCTTGGACAAGGAAATTTGCAGGTTAAAATTCATACTGCAGCGTTTGTTCGCTTGTTTTGTAAGGAAAGGCTAAGGTGTTTGTTAACTTGGTCTTAGTGCAACGGCATTTTTGCACTTGCACATAGAGACAGAGACTCATTTAATAGAAGTCGGAATTAATTCGAAGGCGAATCCATTTTGAAATTTATAGCGCCACCTGGTGTTGGATAAAAAAATTTTTAGTTCAGTGATTTTTGAAAATTCATTGCACAATGTGATTCACAAAATTTCATCATCCCATATTCAGGACATGCTCCAAAACATGGACAACAGCCAATTCCTTCAATTAATGGCTGCCGGTGGAGGAATGGGCGGGCTATCGAGTCTTTTAAGTGGAGCTGGAGGAAGACAACGATCATCGCAATCATCAACAAGAAGTACTAACCGATCTTCGACTACGACGACTTCCGCAGAACGAACAAGGTTAGCTTGACACTGTCATGTGAAAATGCCTGAACTTTTATGCCTAAAAATGCTGGATGGCATCTAATTTAAACTCATAGCTAGAACGAACCTCCACAGAGTTCATGGGATGAAGCAACACAACCCACTTGGCCCCTTTATTCTTCGTGAACTGTGGGTGTGGTCATCCGACTTAGTCATACCGGCATTAAAGATTTGACTTAAAATCAGAATTTGATGAGGAGCCTCACTTTGAACTCTTCCTTTGTACTCCCTCTCTCTCTCTCATTATGTAAGAGTAAGCTCTGTGGCCTGTGAACGACTGAACATAGCTCTGAAAGTGCATCGTGTTTCGCTAGGATATCCTGCGTTTTAAATTTTTACTCGAAACTTTACTTTTAACAGCTCTACACCTGCTCCTGCTCCTGCTACTGCTACCACGCCTACTCCGGCAGTTGCCACACCCACCCCAGCAACACCGACTCCAGCAACACCTGGCTTACAGTTAAGCCAATTGCAGAATATCCTATCAGACATGGGAATGTCTAAAGAGGGTGCTTCTGGTGCTGCAAGTATGTTTTGTTTCTCTTTATCTGTATTCAGTATAATGTAGCAATGTAGCGGAGCCAATGGCAGTCAATCAATCATGTCGTAAAGAAAATTCGCCACAGATCAAACATCCTTCCTTTATTTATGAAGAAAAACTAAATTCACGAGCTTTCTGAGCTCTGAGAGCTTGTGGATGTTATTCCCAATAAACCATGACTGGCTGTTGAATCTTGAATGAATCTTCCCTGTCTATATGATGGCTGTGGCCATTGAAATTCCCCACTATTTACTAATCTACCAGTACTGTGCATTTTACATATACCATTTACATTTCAGTTCCTGAAGCTGTCGACTTGACCAAAGTGTTAGCGCCCAGTGTGATGTTACCAATCCTATCCAATCCAGAGGTAAGTGACGTAGTCGCCCAGTGGAGGGAGGCTTCCGCTTGAATGGGACCGACTTCTTTAGCATGAACGAATGGAAAACGACCCAAGACTCCCCTGATATTGACTGCTAATTCAGTCTTGGAGAAATTTTGGAGTCTTTGGTTTGACCTCTTCTGGTATGCCATTGTCTCTCTCTCTCTCTGACTTCCATTAAAATGTCCTCAGGACTCGCCGAACTATCATTAAAATTTTGGAGTGGAGCCCTCAGTTTGACAATTCTAATTGACCTAGTGTCACTTACATTGAAAATTTTAATCTTACTATGAAATTCTCAGGTCCAAGAACGTCTGAGGCCGCACTTGCCTGAAGGAGAGCAGTTACCATCATCTGACCAACTCCAAGGCACGGTGTCGTCGCCTCAGTTTCGTCAAGCTTTGCATTCGTTCAGTGAAGCCCTTGCAACAGGACAACTTGGATCAGTACTAAAGCAGTTTGGATTACCAGCTTCTGCCCAGGAAGCGGCCGCCAAAGGAGGTTGGTGTTAAGAGAGTTCAATGCTGCATTCCCAATTAGGTTAGGTAGGCTAACTCACAGTACTAGGGACGTCGTCATCCAATTAGGCTCCGAAATCTTATGTGTTATAACTCAATGAACTGGGCTGACTCCCAATATGGTGGGGTTCAAGGGGGCTCTCAATAGGGTGTGGTGCGTGATTGGTGAGCTTGGGCTGTGGGCCCCAAAAAGTCATGTCTCACTCTATATATTTTTCAGACGTGGAAGCATTCGCCAAAGCCATGCAAGACAGTGAAGCCGGCAGCTCTGCAGGTTCGTCCGATAATAAAGGCAAAGACGATGACGATGACAAGATGGTTGTAGAATGAAAAAATTCCATTTGTTTTTTGTTGAATTTTGTTTGGAGGACATAATGCGAAGAATATGACAGTAACAAAATAGATTGATTGATTGACGTCTACAACGTAGAACTGGATCACGACCAATATTTGACTTCACAAAAATATTGGTACCGGTACCTGATCGCTGGTAAATGCCGGCTCAGTTTAAACCCCGCGCCCTAAGTGCTTTCACGACGCCATAAAGGCAGTCAGTACTCAATATATGGCTCATGGATCCACTTGACGCCTAAGCGCTGAGGTATTCTTGAAAGGCTACGGTATTGGCAAACCTTGAGCATCTGTTATTGCGCTTATCGGGCGATAACGATTGTGACGAAAGACGAACTCCAGCATGTCCATTATCACGTACGATGTGACAGTTTGGGCGATAAAGGTGTTACGTTCTTACATTCCAATGCAGTTGAGACTAAATGGCGGAGTAGCTACTGTCGCCGTGGAATAGTTTCTATCAAAGGCTGTTTTCTAACGGTACTCTGCCAAACGGCATCGTATCGCTTCAGTACTAGCTTGGCTAGATGCTCCTTTACTAGAATAGTATTAGTTTGGACCAAGCACAAAGAGAAAGGATGGACCTTGAAGGAAATATTTAGGTGGAACAAAATAGGATACGCGGATGATTTGAGAAACAGAATTAGTCAATTGGACAAGGAGATTTTAGAGAATAATGAGCCTGTAGTATAGCCCGTCTTGAGCTGGGGAGCTATAAAATAGATGCATTTTATGAGTGTAAAATGGCCACGTTCTTACGGCGCTATACACAAGCTTACGAAAGTGACCGATCTTCATGTTTCTGCAATAGGCCTACTCTGAATCGGCCAACAGTCGAATGAGGAGACCGATTATATCGTGCCGGCTTTGAAAAGTAAATATCGGTCTGTTTGATTTGACTCGGTCGAGAATCGAACTAGGCCTACCTCTGATCAGAAAGGCGGAGAGTCAAACCAACTGAATGGATATGAATCTCACCTGCCAAGCAGCCAAACACTGTCTAGGAGAATTACCCTACTTGGGTAATTGCAGTTAATCTCTCGGCCAAGAGACGAAATATATATGAATCTATATACAGAATCTTAGATGTCAAGTGCTGTGCGGTAGAATTGCCCTACTTAGGTAATGACGCTCTACGCGTTATCTTTTTGCAGATCTTTGGTTCCTACTACTTAGAGATACGTGACGTAAGCAAACCAAAATGTCTGAAAGTGAATCGGAATATTCATCAGAGGAAGAAGAGGTAAGATGCACTTTTGATCCGTCCGATTCAGCTCTCTTCATGTTTAATCAACTAGTGCCAGAGAGATTTCTACCCTCGAGATTTAGCCCAAACAATCAGTGAGGCAAAACGTTGAAACATTTTGTAATGCCTTTGCTAGGGCAGTGATTTATCCAATCAATTCTGCGTAATAATAACAATTAAACGAAACCGCTGGTCATTAGGTCTATATGTTGAGGTTAAACCGTGATCTAACATATCTATGCAATATCAGCAACTGGGCGATCAACAAAATTGCTGGTAGCGACAGTGTCTATACGGACAACAACGGCGGACATTTGTCGATATCTGATTGGTCAGTATGTTTTTTGCTGGTAAAGATTTATTCGCGAATTGTGGCCATCAAAACCGGTTTTCTCAAAGAAGAACTCTCGCGGTATTCTACTTGGCGTTTTTTAGGTTGATGAAGATGAAGAAGAAGTCCAAGAAGAAGCACAACAACAAGATGATGTGAGTTGGTCTTTTGTATCGTTTCGTATAACAGGTTGGTAATCTTCTTATTCGGTAGACTCCTGAAGAACCGCCTAAAGAAGCCACAGAGTCTGAGCAAAAAGAACAACAAGAGGATAAGCCACCACCGCCCAAGTAAGACAAAGCGGCGAGTGAATAGATGCACACGCTCCGCTATGATAGGGCTACTCGCCCCATCTCGTCGCGATGGCAAACGCGCTGAATTGTTGTAGGCCTAACTTGCAAATATGTAGTTTCGGACCACTGATGCTTAAATACAGCATGAAACAAACTCTTGTCGTGCTAATGTTGGACGTTCAACTCACGGAGTCAAGTTGAACCCCAAAATAAAGCGGACACAAGTCCTACTATGGGATGTATATAGGCCTACTGGATGCTTCTGGAATCTTCTTCTATTGATATACTACACGCCTAATCTAGCGAGCCTAAAGAATGTAATATCTTGCATTTACGTCGACCTTACTTTTTTCGCAAGGTTCACAATCCCCAATATGGCGCCTCCGAAAATCCCAGAAGGTGACACCTTGGATCTTGGTGATATTCAACGAAAACGAATGGACAAAGATTTGAGCGAGCTTCAGACTCTTATTCAAGCTCACTTTGAGGTAACAGAATCCTTTCTTCACGAATTTAATCAAGCAAACCCCTTTAGGTGTTATTACGAACGTATTAGATCCAGATCAGTTTCATAAAGTCCATTTATGAATCTGTAGAAGTTTGATTCTGCTATGAAATCTCGGCATAACTGATTTCAAATATCAATCAATCAATTAAAGGTTGAAATTGCACGAGATAGAGGGCTACAAAGAGTCGGGGGACAAGCGTTGTTTTTCTCGGACATTGCTAATGTTTATGGTGACTGCAATATATGGCTACCCTATTGTAGTAACATTTCTCATTTGCCTGATATACTTGTCTTCGTGTAGCAGCAATATATCTTCTAGGCTGAATTCTTAGGATATACTTCAGCCTTCTACTTCGTGCTACCGACCATCCCAGTAAAAATGCGAGCGTCGCTACGTGGCCGCATGTGGGGTTGCCAAGGCTTGTGCATGACACACCACGCGTTATGAGGCCCACACATGGCCTTGGTAGGGAAATCCCCGGGTCATGTACATCTTTTCCACTGATGGCCCATGCCATATCACACACACGTGGCCCAGTTATGGCCTGTGTAGGGCCATAAATAGCCCAAACACGGCCACGTGTACGCGGCCTAGTGCTGCGTTTGCATACCCTTAACCAAACGCGGCCCACCAAAGGCCATGAGAAATTGCAGCCTCGCGCCATACGTGGGCCGTACATAGATTTCTGATTGGGATGGCTGAATCCTTTTGTTCCTCGCAGGCAAGGAAGAAAGACGAAGAAGAGATCGAGAAACTGCGCGTTCGAATCGAACAACGCAAGGCAAGAAGGGAGGAACAAACGAGGATAAGGCAAGACAGAGAAAAAGAGAGAATGGCTCGTGAAAGGGTAATTGGAATATAGTATAGTCCTGCGCGCCAGGACTATTTGAGGCGATTTAGAGCTAGATAACCCACAATACTTTCCAGATTGATGGCATCCGTCTTCTCTTGGATCGTCACGAAGATCGACGATATTTGTTGCGGCAACCATTCGCAGTGGCCTCGCGTTTTTGTAACACCCTCGAACTAGATACATCATTTCAAGAACCACTATGTCAACGCTATCAAGACATACCCTCTCATATATGTAATATGCCATACAGGCTAGCATAAAAACCCGATCCGATAATTGTCTACGAAAATTTATTTGACGACAAGGATCTTGCAAATTTATTTCCATATCATTCATATATATATAGGAGGAGAGAAAACGGAAAGAAGAAGAAGAAGAGCAAAAGAGAGTAGAAGAAGAAGTGAGGAAGAAGGCAGCTATCGCTAATATGTCACTACATTACGGAGGCTACCTTGCCAGAGTAAGCCTCTAACTATGCTGATAATGCATATGCTGAATATGCTGAAATTTCCGCAGCCATCACACTCGATCCGAAGCTCTGACAGATGCGACAGGAATGACACCCTGCGTAAGAATCACAGCCAATCAAAACATGGAACTTAACCGTTTGAAATCGAGTCGATATCGAGTCCCCGAATTTATTGAGTCCCCGTCAATTTCTTTCTTCCTTCTGAGCAACTCCACACTCATGTATACTGTAGGAGTGTACTGGAGGAATGTCTACAGACTAAAATAAAACGTCATTCAAATAGACTTCACGAGTATGAAAAAGCACGATAGAGAGAATGAAGCATAAAAAAGGGAGGGGCAATGTTAAAATTCATTCGGTAAATGACCTTATTCTAAGGATCAAAATTTAATTTGTGATCCTACTCCTCATGTGACTACAACCTGCTCTAAACTAGGCAATGCCTTATATGTCTACCTTCTCTTAATTAGGCTGAAAAGAATAAGCCAAATAAAAGGCAAACAGAGCGAGAAAAAAAGAAGAAAATTCTCGCCGATCGTCGCAAACCTTTGAACATCGATCATCTCAACTCTGACAAGTTCGTATCTAAGCTAGGCTACTAGAATGTTGCCTATTCCACAGTAGGACATGGCTATATAAGAGTCAGCTACCGGGTTTTTGCCGAGTTTTACCGGTTTTTACCGTCAGCGGTCTCTCTGTTCCAATCTGTCCAATCAATCAATCAACCAATGAATGAATCAACTAATAAATCAATCAATCAACGTAATCAATCAATCAACATAATCAATCAATCAAGGTAATCAATCAATCAACCAATCAATCAATCAACGTAATCAATCAATCACCTAATCAATCAATCAGACCTTCAATTAATCAACTAATCAATCAATCAATGTAAGCAAGCAATCAATCATTCCTTCAAATAATATATTATTATTTCGCAATATTGAATAAATTAAGTGCCAAGCACAGAGTCAAAAGGCGTGGAGCCGATATTCGTGAGCTATTTTCGCCGGAGGGAGTCGAAATCAGAGATATCGGCTTCAATAATACGCCCAGTAATCGACCTACAGGCGATAATCGACTGATTTTCATCGCCGATATTCATGAACCTTCGATTATGGATATCGGCCGTCAGTCAAACGAAAGCGCCGACTATCGAATCGGCCTTAAAAATAAATAAATATTGGTCTTTCTGTGAAATCAAGACCTTCATGCTTTTGGAGTCTACACCAACCATGACAGCGCACTGTAGGTCTGACTGAGGTAACTTCAAATATTTGTTACAGACTTCAAGAAAAGGCGAAAGAATTGTGGGATTGGCTTTTTACCTTGGAAGAAGAAAAATACGATTTCGAGCAGAGAATTGAACGACAAAAGTATGACGTAAGTATCCCGAAAACAAGCCTAAAGGGTCTGCATAAATATAGGTCACAGGTCTACAAGTCATTGGCCTACTATAGGAATAGTCCTGTGTGTGTGTCTAAGCGTGGTGGCCAGGCGGTCGAGTGGTGAAATAATAGATGACTCTGACTTCGCATATCCAGCATAGCTAGGCTTATGCCTGCTTTAACGTGTAACTTTTTAGCTCCTCTACATCCGTATCGTGTGCTTTTAGATAAACCAACTGCGACAGCGAGTGAACGAATATATGGGAAAATTCTCTAAGAACAAACGACAACCTGGAGGGAAGATGAACATCGGGCCACGAGGCGGCGTTTCAGCGAAATCTGGGGTTTTCAAATAGAAGATAAACGCATTTTCTGCACTATTTCATGATTATAATCGATGAATTTCCATTGAAGTAGAAGTGTAACAGAGACATATAATTACTATGGACGACAGATGTTGAAAATAGACGCCGATCTAAGCAAATTGTAACTTTCTCAGTGGTTACGCCACCGTATTTCGACTACCATATCCATATACAGCTGAATTGAGTGGTTATCACGCTGTGACGTCACATCGGTATCGGTTTTTGCGTGTAATGATATCCTGGTATAATCATAGAGTTAAGCACTCTATGGGATAATCTCTATATAGTAAAGTCAGTCGTCATCCGGGGAGGTCTAACGACTGAACCCGGATTCGGTTCTAATCTCTGTGGTTTGTTGACGTTGATAACTTGACAAGGCGCGCGCGCTTTGAGGATAGCGGCACGGAGTGGGGGAGTCGTGGAGTGGGGAGAGCAAGGAAGATGTCGTCGCAAGATAATGAGGATGTATTGTCAAGTTCGTCAAAGCTCGCAACGTACAACATGGTATTACAGGTTAGTATTTCATATTCTTAATGATATTCTGTGCAAAGAAATCAGACCTCAAAAGCCAGTATAGGTCGTCAGTGTTCAGAGCTGACAGAGACTGAGGTAGGATGATACCACATAGCTTTGTACAGTCTTGATCAGTAGGCTATTAGTCATACGCTGAAATACAGATATCAACAAGATTTATCATTGTCGCTTCCCAGCCTGTTTTCGTAGCCGGTAAGCGCTTGAGATATTTTTGACGAAATATTGCGCGCGAGGCTCCCATATTTTAGGAGCGCATGGCTTGAGCAGTCCGTCTACCTATTATGGATAAAATACGCGCAGGATATATGAAAACTGAGAGAAAGTGCACGGATGGAAATTCCTATGCACACAAGTTCTCGTCATAAATCATGCTCTGCTGTGTAATGCAATCTGGAAAACTGATTTGGCTCTGATTTTTACCACTAACAGGAACCGATTGCCAAGAAACTAAAACTATGTGGCAGTAAAGAGTCGATCGTCGCAGAGACCGTAAAGATCCATCCCATCCTCGGTAATGAGTATCTCGTTAGCGAAGAATCCCTTGGTATCACTCAAGGAATTGCTGCGAAAATAACCTCGAAACAACACACGCAAAAAATTTTGAAGTTTCTAAGCCAATCGTTACCATTGACAAATATGGCTCATATCAAGCGTGTGCGGGCAGTGAAACATAATGATGAGTCATCATTGCAAGTTTTGTTGATGTTGCAAAACTGTGCCGATGCAGAATTTCCTGGCAATATTACAGAATCGTCAGCTTTCGGCATCTCCAAACAGTCTGTCACGGCGAACCACTCTACAGACTCCACACTTTTCAAAAATGCTGTTTTGCGATCTTGCCCTGGTTTGGACTCATATTGTGAACATTTGTCAGACTTCTTCAAGTGTAAAGTAGTGACAAAACCACCGTTAACTCGCGGGCAATTTGAATTTGCGAAAATCTTCTGGCCGGTTGCGTTTCACGAAGATAAAGCTCTCTCAAAAATTATAAACGGAACGAATTTCTCCACCCAAGATTTTGAAAACATCGCAAAATTCTGTAAAATTGTTGAAATTGACAAAAATCATGATGGAAAAGTACTTATTGTAGATCCCCAAAAATCCACCATTATTGCACAGTCTGTTTCCATGACAGCGCAGAAATTTGATTTTTTGAATATTTCTAAAAATTTTGAACATAAACTTCTACATCCGGCATTGGTTGCGATCGATTTGACGGCAAAAGCACAAGGTGGCAGTGCTTACAATTATCCAATTAATGATAATTTGAAATGGGACGCAACTTTAACGCCTCAAAATTTGAAAACTTCTCCACTAGATGGCACTGTTGATGATTTTTATATTTGTACCGGTTATGATGCGTATTTGACTTTTGAACCTTGTGTTATGTGTTCAATGGCGTTACTGCATTCTCGTATTAAACGTGTTTTTTATTTAAATCGTGACGAAAAATGTGGCGCTCTCGGTGGCAAGTTTAAATTACATGCAATGCGGAGCTTGAACCATCGGTTTGAAGTTTATCACTGTAGTTATATGACGTAGAATTTTGAGAATTCAAATTTTTGTACAACATAGGACGGGGACCAGTTGTGACTGCAATGTATTCACTGTAGTTTTATGAAGATGATTTTTGAAATTTTGAATTTTTATGCGAATCACTTCTGAAATATTTAAAAGCTATAAATTTTTCTGTGGTGTTGCTGAATGTCTTGTCAGTTTGTCGTTAAAACAGCCTTCGAATTGATTAAAATCTTTCATGATTAGAATTGACTTTGAATATTGTATTCGAAATGCTCATTCCTAACTGTCAGCTTCCAGTATCCATCTTCCATTACCTTGTGTTGTATTTTTGCAGCTATCGTTTCGACTCCTCACGTTCTTACTAAATGCTGTTACTTTACGATACATATCGAAGGATGCATTGGGAGTTGTTAACGTTCGTCTTATGTTGCTGTACAGCACAATTCTATTTCTATCCAAAGAAGGATTCAGCAGGTTAGTGGTTGATATTTTGTTGCGTTGTCTGTGTTTAACGTTAAGATAAATTTATAGCAATGTAGACCCTATTGATAATAATAGGCCTAGTCGATGGCGGACAATATTGTTTCTATAAAAACTTCCTTTTCAGTAATAGTAGCCGATGACAGATGAATAGTTACGTAAGATATAGTGAAGAGTTAGTGGAGCCGATGGCGGACGATCAATAGATATTGTAAAGAAGATCACCACAGATTTAGCGTCCAGCCTTAGTTTATTGAGAATTAAAACATTCACTAGCTTTCGGATCTCCGCTCCTTCATCAGGTGAAGATGGAATGTTTTAACTCAAAACTAAGGCTGGACGCTAAATCTGTGGTGATCTTCTTTACAGTAAGATATTATAGTGTCACCACAGTTTTTACTTCCGGTAGCCTACTTGGAATTTTTTCTCTAAGGTTTTGTCGACTAATCCATATTTATTATTGTAGAGCATGTTTGAGCAAGTCACCTAAAAACGACGTGAAACGAACTCAATATTTGCAAGAATGGAGAAAAATGATGAACATTTTATGGCTCATGTAAGTCCTATATATAATTAAGATCAAAATTTCTGATTGTAAGTGTGGATTGTAAGTGTAGATTGTGTGTAGATGGTAGTATCGCTTTTGACTGATAGATAGAACACTGGTTACACTGTCAGACATGGTGCCACGACGTTGTAAGTTTGAGTGATGGCCTTGTCTTACCAAAGACCAAAAACGATATCCTTATCCCGTAGCTTCCCTGCTCAACAGTCAGCATGCAAGTACTGCATGATGGCTGCGTACCATTGGTTTAGGCCTACTCTTCGACACCAAACGCAGTGGAACTGAACATTTGTTTCTGTTTCAGTGTTCCCACTGGCCTCATCGTGACAACTGTGATGGTGTACATATGGTTGAATCACTTAGAAAAACCTGATCCTGACAAAGTCAAGTTTTATGAAGCTTCCGTTTACATTTACGGAAGCTCTGCGATGCTGGAACTTTTTGCTGAACCGTTACTGATCATGTCAAAATGTCTCCTGTTTGTCAAACTGCGAGTGTTTTCCGAGGGTATACCGATGATGATCAAGTGTATTTGCTCAGTTTCTTTTATTGTTCTTCGTCCACAGTTAGGGATATTGTCATTTGCAATCGCACAGGTGAGTCCAACTGGATTTTATTTTGAGCTAACTTGATTGAAATTGGGGCTGCGAAGAATTCCCAAAATCGAACAATACTTGTAATGATGACTCATCATTATGCTTCACTACCTGCACACTCTTGATATGAGCCATATTTTTCAATGGTAACGATTCGCTTAGAAACTCCGAGATTTCTTGTGTGTGTTGTTTCGAGGTTATTTTCGCAGCGATTTCATGAGTGATACCAACGGATTCTTCCCTAAGGAGATACCACTAAGCTCCCTTCATGCCTAGATTATATCAAGGTTTGGGTTTAGACTCTTTCATAGGTGATATCAATATGCTCTTAAGCTTCCCATGTTGGCTGGATTTCCATCTCTTCTCTATACTACCGGTAGGCCTACTCTCTGTCGCCCACCGTGACAGTTCAGCATAAGAGTCAGTGATATTTCTTTCCAGATCACTTTTTCTCTTGGGTTTATTTCAATCATATATGGATACCTTATATGGTATGTAAGTTCCGGACAACGTAAGAAAAACGAATCGTTCCCGTTCTCAAATGCTGCAGAATTTTTCCCCGATTTATGGAACTATGAGGTCAATTCTGACACTGCGAAATTGATTTGGAGCTTCTTCAAACAGTCTTCAATGAAGCAAATCCTCACTGAAGGTATATAATTATGTGTTCGTCATAAATTGTGAGAGACTTGCGTGGCTTTCTTTGGACTAGACGTCAGCCAATCCATTGTGGACTCATCCAGGCTTTTCAGACCTGCCACTCCATTGGCTCATTGGCTAGTTTGTATGTTGTGCAGGAATGGATGATATGGTCTGGTTCACGCCTATACGCCACACTTGCTCTCTGCTGGCCTCATGTGGCTGTTCTCAATGTAGGTTAAACTGTGAATTGACGAGTTTCCCGTTCATCACATCATATTCATGTAGCTGAGCATCGGTTCTAAAACTTTTAATCAAGTCTAGAAACCCAGCTCTGAAACTTTACAGATAAACTTACAAATCAAGCATCCGAATATCTATCTAGTCTCAGAGAGAGAGAGAGATGCGAATTTTTGATAACTACGGGAAGTCTTGTAATGTCTAGCTTTTTGTATATCTGATTTTAGGTGAAAAATATGTGATGACATTCTTCAATATCCTTTCATTTGGTGATCAAGGTGTTTATGATATAGTCAACAACCTCGGATCATTAGCTGCAAGGTGAGTGATTTACTTTGTTAGCAACTTTGGTCTAACTTGGTGTAGTGGGTAGTGGACCTATAGCTAGGCCTTCTGGTATCCATTTACTATTAAAAGCAAGAATAAGTGATATATAGGCCTACATGAATATACTGAACAGCACAACATTCGTGACTACAAAATTTAGTTAATTGAAGACTTTTCGTCCACCTCTCATCAGGATTAACGACGGAATACAGGGAGACATCACAGAGCACCGCTGTCGTCGTTAATCTTGACGAGATTAAATAAAATTTTTGACTTTTCGTTCACCTCTCATCAGGATTAACGGAGGAATAAAGGAGAAAACACAAAGCGGCCTCCTCTCATTAATATTCTTGCTCGGTGATTTCTCCCTTTATTCCGCCATTAATCCTGATGAGAGGTGAACGAAAAGTCGAAAATTTTATTTAATCTCCGTCAAGATTAACGACGACAGCGGTGCTCTGTGATGTCTCCCTGTAATCCGCCGTTAATCCTGATGAGAGGTGGACGAAAAGTCTTCGTTTAACTAAATTTTCTAGCCATGAATGTTGTGCTCCTTAGTATATTCAAGTTCTGTACCATGAAGAAACTCTTGATATATACCGGTACATGTTTTGTGGATGGCAAATTGGTTTTATGTGCTGCTTGATATCTTATATTTGTGCAGGTTCATATTTTTACCAATTGAGGAAAGTTTCTACGTGTTTTTTGCAAAGCTTGTTGATCGCGGATCTCCATTTGACAAACAAGATAAGGTATTAAATTTAATTTCTGTTAAAATAGCAAATCAAATCAAATTTCGCCATTTGGCTGGTTTTGGGCACTAGGAAATGTAGGAATCGTTGCCCGTATCTGCTGCTGTGACCAAGATTTCAGCGGAATACAAGAGATCATGATCGTTTAGTTCAGAAATTTATCCCATTAGACCATATTTGTCTCCACCCATGGCTGATTGAAAAATCCCATATCTTCCATCTCGCTCGGCAGGGGAGAGTTCACGGATAGAATAGGATCACCTGCCCTAGAGTGTAGGGCTCTAGGCCTTAGCTTTACATATTTATATCTTAATGTAATCTTGTAGCAAAAGATCAATATTATGTATCCTCTTAGACCCCTTTTGTGAAGGAATTTACCCCCTCTGCAAAATCCCCTGTATCCCGCCTAATAACCACCCTGTTGAACACGCCACATTGCGGTTTATAAAGTTGAACATATTTTTGCAGGAAAAGATAGATCTTGTGAAGAATGTACTGTTCTGTTTACTCCGTCTCGTTGTCCTAATCGGTCTCATCATTTGTACTTTCGGGTATTCCTATTCGTACATGTTTCTACATTTATATGGCGGCGCTATATTGAGTCAAGGTGAGCTTAGTCGATATGTTTCTTCAACAGATCCGAATTTTCAACTTCCCTCTTTCTCTGTGGCGACTATGGAGATATATCTATATTACCTAAGTAGGGTAATTTATGTTTTTCATTTCCTTATGCAAATCAAACTTGCGATTTGATGATTTTTATGACGTAAAATGAAAGCAGTACATCTCCCGTGTCTCTACTGTCGTACATAAAATTCTCTCTCTCTCCCACTCTCTCTCTCTCTCTGGCTGCTTACATAAAATTCTCACTTTCTCTCTCTCTCTGACTGCCGTACATAAAATTCTCTCCTCTCTCTGACTGTGTACATAAAATTCTCTTTCTCTCTCTCTCTCTAACTGCTGTACATAAAATTCTCACTCTCTCCCTCTCTCTAATAGCTACTAGTAACCTACTTATTTGTTTTCTGATCCAGGTGTTGGTCCGCTCCTTCTTCAACTTTATTCGTTCTACGTTTTGTTGCTCGCTATAAACGGGACGACGGAATGTTTCTTTTTTGCGGCAATGACAGAAGAAGAAGTGGAAGGGTTAGTACTGGAACTAGTAAAGAGGACTCAGAGAAGCAATGATGGATAACCTAATTTTTTTGCAGATACAATAAGAAGATGCTCATTTTTTCTGTCATGTTTTTAATTTCGTCGTATTTACTGACAAGTTCTGTTGGATCAGTCGGGTTTATATTGGCAAATTGTTTAAATATGGCGGTTCGGATCGTACATAGCACTTACTTTATATACAGGTGAGCCATTTCTCTCTCCTCCCCCCTTGTGTTCTGACTGTTTCTCGTACTGCTGTATAAGTTCAGGTACGATATTCTCTCTCTCTCACTCTCTGTGACATAGCACTTACTTTATATACCAGTGAGCCCTTTCTCTCTCTCTCTCTGCTATGTCTGTCTTGCTCATACTACTGTATAAGTTCAGGTAATATAATCTCTCTCTCTCTCTCTCTCTCTCTCTCTGACATAATTTTGACCCTCGAGGACTGGGTGTTCACCGCTTTTCTATTTGCTTCAGATACTTTAAGACATCCACCGAGTCTCCGTTGCTTGGATTAACTCCCAATTGGACAGTTCTTACTACTTTTGCCGCAGTATTTCTAATTTGTGGGATCTCGGAGACAATATTTCGGAAAATGGAGTTTGTATGGTTCTTGCTTTATCATGTTCCGGTCGGTGCTGTAGGACTTTTTGCTGTTGCGAGCGTACTGTATTACACTGAGAAACGATTAGTTTCTTTTATATGGCAACAGTATGTGAAAAAATGAATGAATTTTTGTTACCACTGGCGAGAAATTATAGAGCCAGCCCTCAACCGTCTGAAATTTGTGGTGGAAGGAGAGCACAATGGTGTCCAGCCACCCTCCTCCATCAAAGTAGCACGTTCTGTATGCCTTGTTCATATGAGTGTTGAAAAAGCTGACCTCCAGTTAATCATTGGTGAGGCACTGCCCTCTTTTGATTTGAGGGGGGCATAAACAATTGCATCCAGCCTCTCCCCTCCACCAAAGTATCGTGCTTTGTAAGGCTTGTTCACGTGCGTAGAACTTTAAACCAGAAAACTGCGTGAACGAGTCACGTGATCGTGAAACGTCAACAAGAGTAGGGATTTGCGCTCTAACATCAAAACTTTTACATTCGTCGCGCTATTGGCGTGAGCGTAATAAGGAGAGACGCTCTTATTGAACAAACAAAGATTTGCGCTCAATGTCAACAATACTTTAGATATCGTAAAGAATATTTACCACAGATTTAACGTCCAGCCTTCATTTATTGAAAATTATTGCAGTCATAAATCTGTGGTGAATAGTACGGTATCTATTGATCGTCCGCCATCGGCTCCACTATATTCTAGCAACACTATAGACGTTATGCAATCGGAAATTTTTCATGTCTGAAATCAGTAATTCATAAATACATAGCATTGACATTTATCACGGCGTTCTCTGCACATCAAAATTGGTAGAGTACCCTACGAACGCATAAACTTCTCCGTATTGGTAGTAGTCACCGAAGTAAGCAATTCGGTATGTTCCGCTTGACTGCTCTTTGGGGATGTCCCAGTCGATTGTGACGTGACTTTCGGCAGTTCCGAAGTCGGCCCGTGGGGAAGTGTAAGGTTCTAGTACGCCCTTCAAAATCATTTCGTCTTGGAATCTGTCAGAGTTAAATTGCATGTGAAAAAGGCTCGTTGAAAGTAGTTGCAAAACGAGAGGATTGTGTTCTCTTGTGCGATTTCAACCAGAAATATCACCGAGGCTGATAACCCGTATATTTTTGCGATATAATCGGCCGTCAGTCAAGCGCAGGGAAATGAGTATTAGATGTTGAACGATATTCATGATTTTTCGATAGCAAACAACGGCCATTAGGCGAAGAGGAGGCCAATTATTTTCGAATAGACCTTGACAATCATGAATATCTGACTAGGAAATCCGCCAATTATCGGCGTTTGGATCATTTGTGGCCGATATTTGATTAAAACACGAATATTGGCCTCGATAAAATCGTTCGACCTCAACTTTTTAGTACGGTAATAAACCTAACCAAGTCACACATGTGTTCTTTCAGCTTACCTTTTACGATCTGGTTCATTTATCAAATCAGGCGCATTCAATTGGCCTTTATCAAAAAGTTTTCTTGCTAAATCTAGGTTTAATTTAAATCCAGAAGCGGCGGCAATCATGTCGATTGCGGCTGTGATAATATTCTCCTCAGTGGTCTTGACTGGTTTGCTTACGTCACGCCATTTGAACTTCGTTTCCCAGTCTGAATCTCGGAATATTGGAAACCAGTTACCGCTCTCCAACTTTTGTACCTCTAGATATGTTTCACCAAGCTGTAGATGGTAGCCGCCGTTAGTAGATGCATAGTGGTTAAGGGGAGCTATCAAACAGGTCTACGGATATTAAATTGGTAGTGGGCCTATGAAATATACCTCGTCTGTCTAAAATTCAGAGGTGTCGAATGGGGCAAATCCTCCCTTTCCCCACCCTCAGGCGATAAGTAGGCCTAACCACCGTAGGTATTTTCATTTCTGATTGCAATCACCGTAAAGCGACAATAAATGCAAGGTCATTAGCAAATGTCTTTAGCGTTTTATATGCGCCGGGACCACACGGCGCACTGTCCGTATATACTGAAGTCATGCTGTCACCCCATTATCCCTTAGCGTTTTCCGCAGTTGGACCTAACGTTGCTCTCTCTATATATTGTCCGTGTATAAAGTATCCTTGAGCAAGGTTAGTGATAGATAAGACCCCAAAAAAGCCCTAATACTTTATATTTAGGAGACACTCGGCAATACGTGGCGTGCTATTTTCTGCCCCGCATAGTGGAAAAATCACTAATGTGACGTGCGCAGCTGCATAGTGTGGCGCACACTCGCTAGCGGTGAGGTCATTCGCCCCAGCAGAATTTCCAGCTGGATCCTCCCCTGCCTGCGATAGAGCAAGTCTCTACACAGTCTGCCTAGAATATCTCTAATGCACTCATCTGGAAAACCGCCGCCAAACTCGGTAGGCCTACGAACCTTGATATTATTTCTTGGGTTTGCGCCATAAAATGTAACAGAGACCGTTTCACCGGATACGTAACTTGAGTTGATTGGTTGAACGATGTCGCCGTATGACTGCCCGTCTGGAATGTAGTCTGCCTGAGGTCTAGCGAGATATTCTGGTGCTCCGTCAGGCATGGTTGGTGGTGTGCCAGGATCAACTGTAGATATGAACGGAACTGTATCACCACGGCCTAAATTTTCTTTTACATATGTAGGATTATATTTTAGGAGTCGACAGATCATCGCTCTGTCCTATTTATCGAGGCTAATATTTGTATTTCAGCGATTATCGGTCATTAGTTAGCGAGGAAGTGGATATAATTCGATATCGGGCTCAATGTTGGTCGAGTGCTTAAAACTGTTCACCTTATGATCGGAATGTTATCCCAGTTCGATTCCCGACCGAGTCAAACCAAAGACTTGAAATTGGTATCCGTTCCTTGTCTGCTTGGCATTAGGTGTCGGGGGTATGCGGACGGTTGTGGTTGTAAATATAGTGATCGGGCCTTAAGCCGGAATTATTTACACGTAGGCTATACAATGAGCCTTGAAAAGGCATATGACCTTAGTAGTTGAAAACGCCATAAATTAAAAGAATGATCTTCAGATAGTCCGCCAAAAGACGATAATCGACCGATTAGCGAGGTCGGTATTCATTATTTTATCTCTTGATAGTGCGGTATCGGCTCCACTTCAGAAGTTTTTACGCGCATTAGCTCTAACTAGTGGTGAATATAATTAATTTGTTACCGCCGTCTGGTGGTGTATTCGGTTGTTTTCGTATTTGCTTAAGCGGCCGCCATTTTGTTTTTCGCACTGCCCGCTCTCTATATGTTAAAGCGTGCTTTTCTTACTATGGTTGAAGTGTTTTCTTAGCGGTGAAAATGCTTCCATATTCGGATACCTACGGGATATTGAGCAGTGGTTTTCTGCCAAACAGTGGTATTAGAGGTGAGAGTATGCCGATATATATATTATCGGCGAAACAGGCATCATTGCCCGACTCATTCCTCCAAAGTAACACCGTAGCCGGAGGCTATACAGAGCCGCCGCTCAAAACGAAAGAATCGGGGAATCAGCTGTTCGCTACGTTTTCCGCTATATACGCGTCCTGTGTGTCTCCGCCTTTTTCAGCGAAACAGCGGAAACCGCCTGCCCTACTCATCCCATAACACGTCACCTACAACGTATAGCCAAAGCCGCCGCGTAGCGTGGCGCATCCGTACCTGGTGTTCCCTTCACCATCGATTCAGCGAGGTTTGAATATCTTTGCGTGTACGCTTCTGCTGTGTGTGGTCCGAATAACGTAGAAGCGGCTTCGTAACGTTGGGCTTGATACTCTTCGTATGTTACCATATAATGACTATACACGTTCGAAAGTCCTGCTATCACAACCTGAAATTGTATTCAGACTGTGACTGAATATTCCTCCCAGCATAAAGCCAAGCCAAGCAATCAGCGCCATACCATTCAGTTGGCCAAATGGTTTGTCTATCTGCTCAGGGTTAGATTGCGGCCGAGTCAAACCAAAGACTTAAAAATAGGGGAACCATTCCTTCTCTACTTGCCAGTCAGTATTGAGAGAGTGCGGAGGGTTGCGGTTGTGGATATTGATCCGGACAGGAAATTTCGACACGCGTACTAAGCTTGCGTACATGACGTACATGACCTTATTAGTAGGGTGGAAATGCCATAAATCAAAAAACAACACAATAATTAGCGTCAGCAATTTGCTTTTGCGGGATGTTAAATCCGTCACGTCGATTTCCAACTAAGCCTGTTATCAATCGGTTGCACTAAGAGAAACATTTCCGTGTATTCTCGGAGTTGAAATTGTCGCGGTACCACCTTTCATTCATTTCCTACGAATTTCCTTTACCCATATATTGGCTGGCATTCCGGCTCGTTTATCAATGTATTATGGCACGCACAGTGTAGGCTACCTCTGGTCTAAGAAAATGACATGGTTTCCCTACCCTTGTATTTTCTGGCATTCCGGCTTCGATAGCTCGTTGCAGTATAGATTCCTTCAGTCTTCTTCCTGCCATTGTTGAGAATTCGCCCGGCACAGCAGCGATCAAAATTTGACCGATTCGTAGAATTTGAACGTCCAAAATGTGAGGGTGCCATTGGTATGGTTTGTTCATATCTAGTGAAAAGAATAAAGGGCGTGTTCAGCCTTCTCCCTCAAAGCAACAGCAGGCTCGTTCACATTGAGCGTAATGCTTAGAAAGAGAGTTGACACGCGACAGAGTGAGTCCCGTCACCAAATGATTTGTGCTCCAACATCAGAATGCGTTTCCATGCATCGAGCAATAGGTGACAGCGTAAAAACGAGATGCTCGCAAGTCCCAATAAAAAGCAATAGTATAGAAAAAGATTTAAGCTCAGCGTGAACAAGGCTTCATCATTTTTTTTTTTTTTATTTTGGAATTTATGGCGTTTTTCACCTACTAAGGTCATTTACGTCAGGTCGGTGCTCACGGTATACGTGTCAATACTCCCGGATCACTATTACAACCACAATCAATCCTCTCCGCATTTCTCCGATACCGACTGCCAAGCAGGAAAGGAACGGATAAGTCTTCGGTTTTACTCGGTCGGGAATCGAACCCGCAACCTCCCCGATCAGAAGACGGACAATCTAACTAACCCGGCCAACTGAACGGCTTCATCTAATCCGGGGCTGTGTACCTTCCCGTTGGAGTCGCAATATAGATAACCATACCCTATATAGCAATAGACTGATGTAGGTCATGTCTGTATAAAATATACCACCCAACTGTTGAATTGTCTATTGGCACTGTTACTTACATCCTGTTGGGAATAACACCGGCTTTGGTTGCTGGCATTTTGTGAATTCTTCATCCGGTAATTCATCGGTCACCAGCGGTATAAGTATAGATCTGACTGCCTCCCAGAATGGCTGTGGTTTTGTTGTGCCTTGGTTAAAGTTCAAAGCACCAGCTCCATCAGTACAGCCAGCTGCAAAACTGCAAATCCACTTTTAAGTCAACGCGAAACCTTCTCGCATTTCCACGCTAGATACCCGCAGTCGAATCACAGTCAGCAAAGTCTATATGACTATCAACATTTGACTATAGAGTCTATATAGACACTGAACGTTGATGTCTATAGACTTTGATGAATAGCAGATTGCGACCGCAAGGTCAAGTCATTTCTGATTGCAATAACCGTAAAGTGACAATAAAAACAAACAGGCAATTAGCCCCCGTCCTTAGCGGTTTATGCGCCTGGACCAGACGGTACACTGTCCGTGCTGAAGCCATGCTGTCAGCCCACGCCCTTATCGTTTTCTGCAGTTAGACCTCACGGTGCTCTCTCTATATATACTGACACACTGTAGGCCTATACAATTATAAGTATATAGAGTGTTCTTGAGCAAGGCATATTATTACTCCACTTAGCCTACCTGTATCCTAAGGCTGATTTGCATGTAGTAACTTTGCTTCCGTTCGCCAACGTAACCTCCTCCTGTGACATATCCACGTATTGATGAGCGAACGAAATCGGTCCCGTTACTAAGTCTCGGTTTGGTCTGGCAAAAAAGGTAACGGGTCGGCTCAATTTGATGCGAAATATTTTGGTTCCCTTACCCGTAATACATGCTTGCAGCAGCTTTGAACTGTCTCGTTCCGATGATATCTGTTGACTCAAACATATCTTTCCCTGGGCCGGAAGCTACACAGTATTGTGCCCGGCTGACAGGAATCCTTCCTCCAGTAATTGGGTTATCAACGAACACTCTGCATGTCGACGTTTCAAAATCGCACTCTTGTCCTAGGAATTGAGGACGCAGTGAAAAGTATATATAGTAGGCCTACTGCTGCCATGCCAGCGCAAGACGGCGTGAATCGATCGTTCGAGAGGGTGCGTGTGTTTATTTGAAAGGACAGAGAAATGATTTGCTTGGCACATACAAACGCCCTAACGTAGTGACTTAACGAAAACATAAAAACGATGCGACTTGCTATCAATCAATCAATCTTGTGTATAGGCTGTGTGTGTTTAAGAGAGAGGGAGAGAAATAAGGTAGTAAGTTAACGAAAGCGCTAACATAAAAATGATTATAATAGCAAAACGATAGTCTGATGCAGCGTGCCGTTAAATATCTAGTTGTAAGATATGCAAATCGACCCAGTCAGAAAAATGCGATCGTCCCTAAGTGGCCCGCGTGTTGGGTTGCGTGGTCCACACATGGCCTTGTTAGGGAAATACCTGGGCCATGTACTTCTGTACCACAGATGGCCCGTGCCGTATCGAACTCACGTGGGCCAGTTTAATGGCTTGAGTAGGGACGTAAATGGTCCAAACACGGCCACGTGTACACGGGGCAGTGTTGCGTTTGCATACGGCTGTCCCTTGAGCACACACGGGCCACTATGAGGCCATGAAAAATTGCAGCCTCGCGCCATACGTATATTTCTGATTGGGAATGCGGGTAGGCTACTGGGCTTAAACATGCGATTTCTTTTTACCGTTATTGGTGCATATTGGTCCCATCGTGTTTGGTGAGACATCTCCAAGGTTAGCAGATGCAAAAGCCGCGACGAAGCTCTCCTAAAATATTAGATAGATGATCGGGAGGTTCCCAGGTACGATTCCGGACCGAGTCAAACCAAAGATTTTAACATTGCTAGGCTATCCTCTCGCTGCTTGACGGTCGAGGGTCTGAGGAGTGTTGTGGTTGTGATAGTAATCCGGGCTACAAATCAGATGTATTTGCAAGTGCACCGTAAGCATTGGTCTAGCGTACGTGTATGCTACTACGCGACTGTGTAGTTGAAAACGCCATAAATTCAAAACAACAGCAAGAAGTCTGTATCGGCAGTTTTACGAAAAGAGTGGAGCCGATGGCGCAAGATCCAAATAGCAATAGATAGAATACGTCACCATAGATTTAACGGTCGATCCAGTTAATTGGAATACTAACACACAAGCTTTCGGAACTCCACCCTACTATATGAAAAATAGTGGCGCCGATGGCGGACGATTCAAATAGTAATAAATATAATAAGTCACCACAGATTTAACGTCCAGTCCAGTTAATTGAAATATAATGGTACACAAGCTTTCGGAACTACACCCTACTATAGTAATAGATAATAATTAGTCACCATAGATTTAACGTTCGGTCCAGTTTATCGGATTATAATTCACAAGCTTTCTGAGTTCCTCTCCTTCATCAGATTAAAATGGAATGAAGTTTTCGCCTCAGATCTCACCTTTCCTGTCATAGTCTCGCCCTCATTTCTCATCATTCTCTCAAAAAGCATGGACGCCCGTCCTTTATTGTCGGAATTTATCAACAAATTTGATTTATTCATGCTTGTTGGATGAACAGGAAACCACGTCACCGCGCCCAGACCTCCACCATTTGCAGCGTCAAATCTCAACAGCGTCATCTCGTGGTCAGTGTCATAATCATACCTAAAATATACCCGTTGGAGTACGTTCGCTCTCTTACTGGCAGTCAGTAACGGGGGAGTTGTGATAGTGGTCTAGAATTGGTAGCCGTTCCCTCTCTGCTTGACGGTCAGTATCGGGGTGGAGGGTTGTGGTTGTGATACGGAAGTATACGTGTACCGTAAGCATTGACCTGGCGTACATGACCATAGTAGGGTTAAAAACGCCGTAAATTCGAGATATGTGGTCGGAGTACCTATAGGATTGCATACGACTGGTAAATTCATACTGAAAGGTCTATCTTGTTTGGCTGACGACCGACGACTAGTTGCGGTAAGTCAACATTTTCAACCTACCGATCCCTTTCTTCCTGCGGATTCCTTAGATATGAGCTAGGACTTCTATTGATATTCGCATCGTGAAGAAGATCCGACATCGCGTAGATATTTCCGAGTCTCATTTTGCTATGTGCTGAGAAAAACGCGCCGATTAAAAACCTTTTATCGCACTAGAGAATATTTCGCGGGTGTGACGAGTTGGCCGCAACTACAGGATATCTCGCGCATGCGCTAATCAATCAACCATCCCATCAACGAAGTCAATCAGCCAATCAACGCAATCTATCAGCCAATTAACGCAATCGACCAATCAACGCAATCCATCAACCAACCAATCAATGAAGTCAATCAACGCAATCAACCAACCAATCAATCAGCCAATCAACGCAATCAATCAATCAACGCAATCAATCAATCATTTTAATAATGTTGTTTCTTAATTTCAAATGCGTTGAGCAGAGAATGAAAATACACGATGGGAATTCATAGCGTGTTGCCACGCAATTACAGAATATTTGATGCCACCTTTGCCAACACGAGCCAAGTATAGAAAGCCGATCAAAGCGGACACTTTACCATATTTAATGCTCCGAACGATTCCTTCAATGTAAGCCTCCGTAGATTGCTTGACTGTTCCTTTAGAAGTGACTTCAAACAACGCATACTCGAAGTAACCGCCCGTTGCTGAGTGAGTGTGGGTGCCAGATAGTACAACGTTCTTTTCCGTATACCTTGGATTCAAGAGTAACACTGTGACTTTGTAAAATTCTACCAAATTTGGGCCAAAACATGAAATTTAGCAATTTCTAGCAATATTCGCTACTCACAAATCTCCAAATTCTTTTTTCAACTCCTCTATGACGCGTAATTTAATCTTTTGTGACGTCATACCGTAGTCGATGCTGACGAAACAAACGCGGGTCGCTTTCGTCTTGTCGGCGATTATAAAAGCTCGGCTGTAAAGACGAGTATGTAGACCGCCGGCGTTCTGACCGGGTTGTGCGTAACCCATCTAAAAATTATGCAGAATGAGTAACATTTTGAGAGAAAGAGGAGGCCGATTTATTGATGTGGGCCTACGTTCCCCCTAATGTACTGCATTATGCGTTCATTTTCACCATGTCAAGGTGCGCGCGTCTGGGAGATTGTGAACTAAACTGCCTGTGACTCCGCTTGGCCATGACGTCATATTAACTTCATGTGACTACGCTTGGCCATGACGTCATTTTAACAACCTGTGATTCCGCGTGGTCATGACGTCATATTATCTTCCTGTGACTCCGCGTGACCAGGACGTCAAATAAACTCCCTATGACTCTAAACCTTACCATATTCACTTGACTGACAGGTCCGGTGACGTCATTTTTCCATACGCCAATGTAATACTCGCCTTCTTCTTCAGTTACTATCTCAGTTGGTTGGGGAGGAGCTGAAATAATGATCGCCTCTCATTATCTAGACGGCCTGCGATCAAAACGCCGTGTGATATCCCAACGGGAGCGCCACGCGCACCTTTTAATCGAGACGTTGCGGGTTCTATTCCCCACCGAGTCAGACCAAAGACTTTAAAAATTGGTATCCGTTCCTTCTCTGCTTGGCAACATCGCCACAATCTAATCGGACTTTCTTTGTTTGCGTAACAAGAAGAACGGTGCTTTGAGCGATTTGGTGGGGTTTGTTGGGGGGTCTTTTCTTAAATGTGAGCAATACATGGCGATTATATCAAGAAATATCTCGGTAGGCCTTTATATTTGCAATAGAACCGCGATTTCGTCTTACCTTCTGGCTCCTCTGAGCTCCCATCATTAGTGTAGTAGCCTGCGATGCCGCATACAACACCAAATATGGCAACAGCTAGAATTATGGCAAGGATTTTGCCAATTGACTTCTTGGACTTGTTCCGTTCTACGACGTCATCAGACATGACGTGTGTCGATAGGTATTAACGGAGTATCTAGGCAATATAGCAGAAGTATTGCAGGACCGCACAGTTGGCCGCAATGGTTTCATTGTCTGCCTTCTGATTGGGACACCCCGGGATCGATTTCCGGACCGAATCAAACCAAAACATTTACCATTGGCATCCGTTCTTTCTCTGCTTGGCAGTTAGTATCGGAGGGTACATTTTATTTCGAATTTATGGCGTTTTTCACCTTACTAAGGTCATATACGCCAGGTCGATGCCGGTATACTGTACGTGTCGATACTTCCAGCTTATAGCCCGGATCACTATTACAACGACGACTCTCCGCATTCCCCCGATATCGACTGCCAAGCGGGGAAGGAACGGATATCAGTTTAAAAGTCTTCGATTTGACTCGGTCTGGAATCGAACCCGGAACCTCCCGAACAGAAGGTGGACAGTCTAATCCTCTCGGTCAACTGAACGGTGTCGGAGGGCTGTGGTTTTGACGGCGATCCGGGATGTAAACCGAAAATATTGATAGGTTACTTGTACACTATACACTGACCTCGCGTTCATGACCTGTAGCCTAAGCAGTAAACGCAAGAACGCCTCTACGACTTCTCATCGACTCTTACTGTTCATACCATGGCTATCTAGTTATTATATACGAAGCGGATCGCTCACACTAGGTAGGCCTATAGCCTAACTGTACCTCATTAAAGTATATGAAATATTTTTCAATAATTTGAGGCCTGCTGTTTACAGCTACCTTACGCAAACTACTTTTATTAGATAGGTAAACTACAAGCTTGCAGTTCATACAATCGTCCTATACACGCGCATCATATCAGAACAACTTGTTAATTATTACTTTTCCTCATGTACTCATAGGAGGATAACATATTGCCTACTAATTGTTGGCGTGCATATTCTGTTTTATTTCTAGAGATCCCGGCTAATACTGACCCAGCTCATCATGTATTACCAATATTTCTATTATTCAGTTGTCCGAGTGGGAGTATATAGAATGTCCACCGTCTGATCGGGAGGTTCCGAGTTTGGTTGCCAGACGAGTCAAAGCAAAGACTTTAAAATTGGTATCCGTTCCTGTTCTCTGCTCTACTCTCAGTATCGGGGAATTGCGGAGAATTGTGCTTGTGATGGTGGTCCGGGCTATAAACCTGTACAACCTGTACATGTACCAAACATAGACCTGGCGTACATGACCTTAGTAAGGTTGTAAACGCCATGAATCCAGAACAACGTCTAAACTGTAGCTATATTCCGCGATACCATTGTCTTCTGAGAATAGCTCCACCAAGTTCCGGTCAGACCGGTCAGTGTAAGAATTTTATTCTCAGAGTAACTGAAATTTCTTAATCGTGACGTACAAATTCGTAAATTACGGTATAATCGGAAATGACGTGATCCTAACGGAATAATTCGTAAGTCGCATTTCAACGTTAATAATTACAAATGACGTGATCGTGACGTAATAGTTCATTAGTCGCAATTGAACGGATATAATCGGAAATGACGTCATAGTAACGTGATGAATCGTAAATTGCAGTTGAGAGGAAGTGATTGGAGAGACATTGCGCGTCAGGAAAACGTTGAATTTAATGCTTTACTGTGGCTAGGTTTGTTATCGTTGTCTTCAATCGGCTATGTTCGCTCTTCGCTCTCTAACGACACCTAGCGGTTCGTTTTCTGTCTCGTAAAATTCACTTTCGTCCACGTATTGATAACGTCTTGCCAGGAATATGAAGATGATAGTTGCGATTCCCATTAAGCCAGCAAAGAGAATGTATTCAGCTCCCTAAAAAAGATTCGTTAGTACAATTGCTGTTTTGAATTTATGGCGTTTGCAACCCTACTAATGTCATATACGACAGTTTGTTTTTTTGGAATTTATGCCGTTTTTCAACTATTAAGGTCTTATACGCCAGGTCAATGCTCACGGTATACGTGTCAATACTTCCAGTTTATAGCCCGGATCACTATTACAATGACGACTCTCCTCCATTCCCCGATACCGACTGCCAAGTAGGGACGAAACGGAACGGATTAAACGCTTATACTGTAGTACGCATGTCAACATTTTCGGTTTATATCCCGGACCACTATCACAACTCTCCACACTTCCACCGACATTGACTGCCAAGCAGAGAAGGAACAGATACCAATTTTAAAAAGTCTTTGGTTTGATGTGGTCGACAATTAAACCCGTAGACCTCCAGATCAGAAGTCAGACAGTCAAACCACTCGGCCAACTGCGCAACCCTTCAATACACCTGCTACCATTCAGTTCATCCGAATTCCAGTTACCGTACAAGGCGGGCAGGATGGTTGATATCATGCTACAATTCTAATTACCTGATTAGCGACTGCTTTTGATTCAGCAACCACCAACGTGACGAGGTTACCCACTGATACGGTTAGTAGCCAGAAACTCGCCAGAACAGACCGCATGCTGGTTGGAGCCTGTAAAATGATGATTTATTGTTTATGTTGTTTCGAAACTGTGGTGTTTTCAACTACTGAGGTTACGGTACATTGTCAATGCTTGAACGCAAATTCGATATTTCCGGTTTATAGCCCGGATCACTATCACTAACACAGCCTACTCCAGTCAGAGAAATGCGAGCGCCTCTACGTGGGCCGCGTGTGGGGTTGCCAAGGCTTGCGCATAGAACGCGACGTTTTATGAGGCCCACACATGCCCTTATTGTTAGGTAAATACCTGGCCCATGTACATCTTTCCACAGTTGGTCCATGCCGTATCGCACTCACGGGGGCCAGTTATGACCTGATTAGGACCGTAAATGGCCTAAACACGACCACGTGTACACGGGCTAGTGTTGGATTTGTATACCCTTGACCGCACACCGGCCAAAAAACTTTACCACAGATGGCCCGTGCCGTATTGAACTCACGTGGGACAGTTAGGGCCGTAAATAGCCCAAATGTGGCCCCCAGTGTTGCGTTTGCATGCCCTTAACCAAGCACGGACCACCAAAGGTCATGCGAAATTGCACCCTCGCGCCATGCGTGGGCCGTGCGTAGATTTCTGATTGGAACCACACTCTGCCGATACTGACTGCCAAGAAGATAAGTTCGCATTTTAATTGTCCATATTCGACCCAATCACTGGCGATTATTACAACCAAAGCTGTGGGTTTTGTGGCCGTGAAAACCTTCTTACCTGTGAAAATGAAAACTCCAAGCCGGTGACGGAAAGTAGAATTTCCCCAACGGTTATAACGAAATACTGCGGAATCATTAAAAATAAGCTGACGTCATTAGGCTTTACATCGACGAATAAAATGGAACGGGCGCTTTCCTGAAATAACAAAATTTGTCGTCATCAAAACAAATTTTACGATGGGACATCATGATAATGCGACACAATGAAATGAAAGGTAGAAAAAATTAAAGTTCCTTGCATTGTTGTCGTCACTGGTGGTGCTCACACGTAACATTGTTGTGTAAAAAGTAAAAATAAAAATGGGCTCAGTGGTACATCAAAACGCAAAATGGCGGATGAGCTGATTACATAATAATCTCACCGAACTGTTTAGGATTGGCCCCGAATCCATGACAAGCATTGAATATATCCCTCCTGTATCTAGTTCTGCTTTATAGGTGGATAGAAGCGATTGGCCGTCCACTTTGTAAATACTGACTTGGTATCTGAACGAAGGAATTATAACGTTAATTTGTTGTTTTTGTTTTTGGAAATTTGGCGTTTTCAACTACTAAGGTTATAAGCCAGGTCAGCATACTTCCGAATTATAGCCCGGATCACAATATCACAACCACATTCGCACTCCCTCTCTCTATTATAATATATGCTGGCTATATCGGTGGTCTTCCACGTAGTCTGGTTTAAGAATATATCAAGACGCAACGAAGTCGACCAATCGACGCAATCAACGCAATCAACCAATCAACCAATCAATCAACGCCATCAATCGAACAACCAATCAAAGAAATCAACACAATCAATCAAAGCAATCAATCAATCAACCAATCAAAGAAATCAATCGATCAATCAACGCAATCAATCGATCAACCAATCAAAAAAATCAACACAATCAATCAATCAATCAACGCCTTCAATCACTTAACCAATCAACGCAATCAACCGCAATCAATCAACCGCAATCGATCAATCGAGGGTGACCGACCTGCCTCTATCTTCATCCCACACGTCGCTGATATTGTTGGCAGTTACGTCATCGATTTTCTTCGTAAGTCCTTTAACTTTTATCTCTCTCTCCAAAGCATTAAACACCCTAAAGAAAACGTTGAGGTCAGAGGTCAAAGTTCAAGCTCGGTGGTTCATAAGTCAGGGCAAACGCAGAGGATTGTAGCAGTTGATCTACGTTGTAGCGGCCCTGATTGAATTTACGGCGTAACGAAGTATGGCTTCGCAATTTTTCTGTTCATTAATGGGTGGCCACTGGATATGAAACCACTCATGACTGCACAGATTTTGCTTCTTCCTGAAGGCATACCGACTGTGGAATCGCCCACTATACCAACCTTATAATCGCCCCGCCCAATTTCGACTTTTCGTGGATACCTTTAAACTGTAACAAACAATTATTGACATCATTAACCTTAGTGACGTCATCGACGGTACTAAGATGACGTCATTACCACTTTATGATGTAGACTTGTTCCGTTCGGGCTGATGACGACGTTCCAAATTGACTTAGGGGTCAACTTCACAGTAGCGTTGTGCAACGTAGCGTCACCTGAGCATCGGTAAGATATGGGGAGGACTTTGCCGATTTTCGAAGAATCCACAAATTGAGAGAGAGTGTTTGTTCCCTTAGATTGCAGAAAATAGTTTAACTCATTGCGGACGATCCAAATACATATAATGGAATAAGTCACCACAGATTTAACGTCCTGCAGTCCATTTTATATCGGAATAGAATTCTCAAGTTTTCGGAACTCCGCTTGTGAATTGTATTACAATAAACTGGTCCAGACGTTAAATCTGCAGTGACTTATATTATCCATTACACAAAATTTAAGGTGAGCTTAATTGAGGAGGCATCAAGTGTCAAAATATCATAATGGCCAGAAGCAGTGACCCTCATGCTAAGTTGAAAAGGACTCAAAATTCAATGATCCGTCTTACCTCGCCTGGTGCTAGTTGTAATCCACCTATTGTTCTGCTCCATTGAGGGTAGATATCAGAAGTTATATTGAGGCGGCAGTCTGCACCATTGATGATCCTGAGGCTGGCATGCCTCGTTATCTCGGGTACTGGAGTCATCGTAGTCTGGATATCAATTAACGAGATTAATTAACGTACAGACACGCCCACACGCAAGGCATTACAATCACCAGTCACCAAATTGAGATACAAATAGGAATATACAGTATGTGGAAGACGATCAGTAGATATTGTAAAGAAGATTCACCACCGATTTATCGCCCAGCGTTCATTTATCAAGAAATAAGCCGTACACAGGTTTTTGCATCTCCGCCAATTCATCAAGTGAAGATGTCTAAACACTCATATCAAAATTGGCAGTGGCCGACGAGGTGGTACCGACGCGGTCCTAATTATTGTCTGTTCCTCGATATAAGAGCGTGGTTCTTCTCACTTGACGCTTAGTCTTAGCTTAAGTATTGGTGGTTTTTCCCACTTGACGCTTAGTCTTAGCTCAAGTCTCGGTGGTTTTTCTCACTTGACGCTTAGTTTTAGCTTAAGTCTTGATTTCTTGTCTGTTTGCCTATTTTCGGCTCTATTGCTTTAGAAGCCTTTCAATTAATAAAAGCTTTGGCAACATTGAACTAAGAGTAAAGGTAATCTCAACACATTTAAAGCGTCAGTGCTTCCTTACTTGAATACGAAATTGAACAAACGCTGCTATCACGAAGGCTAGAGCAGCAAACACCATTCCTAACCCCATTCGTGTGAGAGCTCTGGAAACAAAGAATTTGCATTGAAATTAGGCTTTCCTCATAATACAAGTTCCTATCGCCGATATGTTTGAATCCCGGGGAATATGTTGTCCATATGTTTATGTTGTCCATATTTGATTTTGCTGCATTTCACAGATTCACATGATACACACACATATAGGCCTACTACTGGTGCATATATGCATTCAATTCGAATGGAGATCTGCGAAGCATTCATTCACAGCAAAACCGTTCAGTTGGTTAATTGGTTTGACTGTCCGTCTTTTAATCGGGAGGTTCGAAATTTGATTCCCGACCGAGTCAAATCGAAGACTAGAAAATTGGTATCCGTTGTGTATGACTGTTTGCAGTCGGTATCGGGAAGTTTGGAGTCTTGTTGCTGTGATAGTTATCCGGTCTATAAACTGGAATTATTGAAAACTGAGCTGTAGCCTATAAGCATTGACCTGGTGTACCCAATCAGAAATCTATGTAGGCCTACGGCCCACGTATGGCGAAAAATTTCGCATGGCCTTTGGTGGCCCGTGTCTGGTTAAGGGTATGTAAACGCAACACTGGCCCGTGTACACGTGGCCGTGTTAGGGCCATTTACGACGGCCTTACTCAGTCTATAACTGACCCACGTGAGTGCGAAACGGCATGGGCCATCTGTCGCAAATATGTTCATGGGCCAGGTGGCGTACATGACCTTAGTGGGGTTGGAAACGCCATAAATTCAACACAATAACAACAAGGTGGCTTACGTGAAATTGTGGTCTCGCGTCCATTTGTAAATTGTTACTTCAAACAGTGGGATTAAAATAATGATGAACAGTGGGTTCATGACTTGCATTTGATCCGGTTTGACTCGCAGGTTCTGTAGGGAAAATGCGCAAAGGTGGTTTAGTGTAAACCCTTCCGTTGATAGAGTGTCCGGTACGCTTTCGACTTGCTACGGTAGGTATCGAATTCGATTCCCGACCACGCGGTATACTCCCAGCTTTAACTTATAGTGGAATGCGTCAGCTTCGAGTACCATACGCGCTCGGCCTTAAACCGTGATGATATAGCATATTGGGACCGCCGGTTCGCGGGAACCACGGACTCTCCACCATATACATTACTGGAGTACATAGATCTTCGCTAGTCTCCATGCTTCTCGCGTAAACTCTCGCCAAATCTGACATTGTCACGCGTGACGGAAAAAAACTGTAGGGTTTTAACCTATTGGGGGGTTGGGGGTTCTAGATACGGCATTTGCATACCATCACAACCTTAGATTGATCTTAGAGAGCACTATAACTTTATAACTTTAAGTTAAGTTAAGTTTATTACTTTAAGTTCGACTTTATAACTTTAAACCAAGTTAAGTTTATAACTTTAAGTTAGACTTTTCGCGGACCAATATTTTCTGCTTAAGCAAGTACAGGATAAATATCACGCATTTAGTCGAGAGAAAAGAAACTTACCCCGATGTATCCATTCATTCGAGTAGCTTGTAATGTCCATCTCGATCCTTGTTGATCGAAGAGAGACCAGAAGAAAGGCAACGGTATGAATAGAACCAACACACGTAGAACGTACTTAGTGTCACGGACCAGCTTTCTCTGAGAAATTAAAAGAATACCAAAATAGTTCGGGGGTCTATTGCGTAACACATAGCAAGTATCTTCAATCGGAATATTTTATAGGCTGGACGCTAAATCTGTGGTGATATTCTTTACAACACGTATATAGAGAGAGACACTGAGTGCACCGCTATGCCTATAGACCATGTTGCTTGTTTCCATGCATAGACATTAGAGCATACCGCTGCCTAAGATTTTACCTAGCGCGGAAAGGATCCTCGTTACGTGTTACTACGTATAGAGACACTGAGTGCATTGCTATACCTAAGAGCTAAAAGCGTCGACGGACAGTTAACGGACGTTGCTACCTCTTCTTCGTACTAGACGTCAAGGCAGTCATACAGCAGCCACTTCATGCTTATAAGGACCACGCTCACGAATGTTTGCAGTTCTAGCTGGTACGTTGGCATAATACTTACGCTTGTATCAACCAATGCGTAGTCAAGCCAATGGTCTTTATTTCTCTCTGACTTTGGCGTTTTCCATCTGTGTACGATCGCGGACTGAGAAAAATAAATAACCAGATGCGATAATGCTACAATGCAAGCTATTTTCTAATCGGGAAATTCCGGATTCTATCTCCGACCAAGTCCAAGCCGAAGACTTTAAAATTGGTATCCGTCCCTTCTCTGCTTGGAAATCGGGAGAAGTGTAGAGAGTTGTGGTCATGATAGTGATCTGTGTTATAAACCGGAAGTATCGACAAGCGTACAGAAAACATTGGCCTGGCGTATATGACCTTAGTAGGTTTGAAAACGCCAAACGCCAACAACACCGCTGAGTTGCGCAAGAGAACTCAGTGTTTGCTTGATCATGCGAGAGATGGGAGAGATGAGAGACAACTCATTGCTTGCTTATTGAGATGCGAGACGCGAGAGATGAGAGAGAACTCATTGCTTGCTTATTGAGATGCGAGAGAGATGCGAGAGATGCGCAGATAACAAATGCGGCTACTTCAATAGATTATAACTTGTCTGTAGCCTGGGATTATGCACTACGGAGAAATTCTGTTTGTAATCACCTTGATACCTTTGAACACTTCAACCAGAACGTTTCCTTCCGGTGGCTTCATGATATAATACGGAGTTCCAATCGCAAACGTAACTGTGAATACACCAACAATGAATGAAGTGCACAACAGGGGAAACGAATTGAGTGTCCCGTCGTGGCCAAAACTACAACCCCCCCTCAACAAAAGCACAAAAATAATAATCCCTAGATTTTAACCCCGCTCCCTCGTTGCAGGGTGTCGTACATTTCAATTCACTATTATATCGTAGTGTGAACAGCTGGACCACACGTCGTGTGTTTATTATTTCCTAATACAGTGATTCCCGAACCGTACACTTACTCAATGCGACAATCATAAGTGCAGCAGGAAGTCCGAATGCGAGCGGGTAGCAATCATTTCTTCCAAAACATTGGACATCCTCTGAAAAAAATCATAAATTTTTAAATTCTGATGCCGGACAGGACGATAATTAATCAGTCGACCCCTAATTTTCACGACCAACTCTCTCGTTTTACTGTGAGAAAGTAGCTGCCTTTTTCTAAAGAAAAACCATCCGGGCTTGACGAGCCGATGTCTCCAATGTCTTGACTTTCCAGTAAATGAAGTTTTTGAATGGGCCTTGTCAATTCGCCTTTGGTGTTTTTCAACTTAAATGTTCCTATCAATCCATCTCTACTTTGAATTGTTTCAATAATAATACCTCTCAATATCGGACTCAGAACTGTTGACAGAAGACTCCCAGCGTTTATAGAAAAGTAAAATAGCGAGAAGAAGCTTTCACGCTGACGTCTCTGAAAGCAAATGGAAAATTAGTATCAAAAACAGTATTTAAAAGGTCATTTTGGAGAAATACGCGTGAAGTGATTGACTCTTAGCAATATTCTCTCTCTCTCTCTCTCTCTCTCTCTCTCTCTGGCGCTTGAAGTCTCTAACTATTTCTCCATTGTACGCAGCCCGGCAGATCCACGTTATGCTCTAGGTATATAGCGATATAATATCTCTCTCTCTCTCTCTTTATTTTCTCTCTTTCTTTCTCTCTCTCTCTCTCTCTCTCCTGATAATTTTTCTCTACTGTAAGAAAGTATGGCAACCGTTTTAATATCGCATTGATATTGAGGGCATTGAAGCGTGAAATCACCTGATCTGCTGAAAACTGATCGCCTCCAAATGTCGAAACGCAGGGCTTGATTCCTCCAGTGCCAATCGCGATTACGAGAAGACCGGTGAATGAAAGTGCCCTGTGAAAATACAGCAATACACAACTCCGCGAAGACTCATAATGTTTGCCTGCTGCGTTGTGCCTTGGCAATACATTGATTCACTTGATTCCACGAGTTGACAATCCACAAGGGTCAGCATATCGGCAACCTTCGCAAGTGACGGGCCAAATGTCGATCGTAGACTTTTTGGAGGGCCAGAATTTTCACTAGGTCGGACACGTATCACAGACGCCACGCAGCCGATGGCGGACGATAAATAGACGTCGTAAAGTAGATCACCACAGATTTAACGTCCAGCCTTAGTATATTGAGAATCTGAGAATTAAAGCATTCTCAATGTTTCCCAATAAATCAAGGCTGGACGTTAAATCTGCGGTGATTTTCTTTACGACATATTAGATCCAGTACGGTAGACCCAACCCGCACGAATCTCTGATGCTACGCATTACGCGTCTGTTCTGTGCTCCATTATCATCAAGCAGCATGAACCTCTCAACCCTGACAATCTCGTGGTATTCTACGGCGTTCGCACTTCTTCGCAACAACTTAAATAAACTTAGTTTTACTTACATGTGTGTGGCGAGGTTCCCGATCGTTGCTACCGCTCCCAGTGTATTGAGAATCATCCCGATTGCATAGACAACAGATAAATATAAAATTGTTCTGTGACAAAAAAAGTCAGTTAATGCAGCAACGGAAGAAATATGCGGTTATAGACCTGCACAGTAGTGTGAGGATCACTTATCTGTTTTTGTTTTCTTATTCTCAATTTACCCTAGGCCTAAACAATGCAACTTCTATGATCTTTGGCGGCGGTGACAGCGGCGACCTTCACAAGTCATATCACATCACATCCACTTCGCATGAACAAAATTTTTATTAATATTATATATGGGAGATTTCAGTGGCGCTTATCACCGAACGGTGTTTTGCATCGCGAACAAGACAGTCTGCAGCAGATACATGAATATAGTAATCGTGATACATGATACCAATTTTAAAGTCTTCGATTTGACTCGGTCGGGAATAGAACCCGGAGCCTCCCGATCAGAAGGCGGACAGTTTAACCACTTGGCCGACTGAACGGTATAACAGTATTTTCAGTCTGTCTGTAACAGATTGTACGTGAGAGAGACCTACCTGTATTTCCCAAGCCAACTGTCTGCAATCAGCGCTCCAAGCAGTGGAAAGAAGTACGCAACAACAGTGAAGGCGTGATAGATTGCAGTTGAAGTGTTATCGCTCAAATTCATGTACCAATGGAGATACAAAACGAGTATAGCTGAAAAGTAGACCAAATTATAACTCCGTATCAATTCTTTCATTCGGTCACGGATAGCCGGAACAGATCTCTGTGGTCTAGCCACCACGTTCCGCTCCACTAAGCAACAAAGTGCCACCACGGATGGCTGGAACAGATCTCTGTGGTCTAGCCACCTCGTTCCGCTCCACTAAGCAACAAAGTGCCACCACGGATGGCCGGAACAGATCTCTGTGGTCTAGTCACCACGTTCCGCTTCACTAAGCAACAAAGTGTTGAGTGCAACCAGAAAGCAGCTACCAATTGAGTTAAAATATTTTCCACTTACTTCGCATTCCGTAGAAGGAATATCTTTCGCAAAACTCATTTCCGAGAATAAAAAATATTCGCTTTGGGTATCGACTCTGAAAAACAAATTTTTAGCGTCAGTGAAAAAATTCGACCTTCGACTCAGCTAAAAGGGCTCTGTGGTGTGGCTATGATGATGGCTTCATGATGAGGTGGCCTGGTGGCCTGTACATTTTGCAGGACTGGATGACATGGTCTGCAGTTTGCTCGCTCCTTTACACCACACTCGCCACACTGGACGTGAGACGCCACTTGTGGATATTAGTATCCGACCACACACCACACCACGTCATAACCTGGTCACTTCATCAGCAGGCCTAACTTATCTGAAATTTTTACGCGCTAACACCGGGTAATACTGACATCAAAATATCGCAGCCCGCAATACATGCTTACGTATACGTACCCGTTGACGTTGCGGCAGAAGAGATGACCCTTCGTCTTCTTCTTCCACATTTCGTTTTTGCGACAAATCAGCGTTTTCATTGGAACTCTCGAGTTCCGGTGGCGCCATCTTGCGACCCCCGTATTATCTTAAATTTGACACTAACAGATTCAAGACTTTCAAGATTCATATACTCCTGACAAAGTAAAAAATACGTATATACACTGACGCAAGGGTACGGTTGCGGTCGGCCGAGATATCGTTACATCTAAAATGCCTTCTTCATCGACTCGTGTTCGACGCCTATTTACGCTGATTTGAATATATGAGTGAACCAAATCTTGCCAACGAATCGCAAATAAATTAAGATGGTCTTTTTTAGGTAATACAGGAAATGATCGCCATCGCCACCAACGCATACCCCTATACAACAACATATATACCGCGCATAAATCGCCAATGAATTCTGTATTGACTCTCATACATTGTCCAAGTGCCGTATTTACGCCTCGAGGGATTATAGCTTATGAAACAAAGCTGTGCAAAGTTCGCTAGACTCATAACTACGGGATTACAGCACTTCCCGTATAAGCCTACGTATGGCCTACGAAATTTAATAGGCCAGCATGGCCTATAAAAATTATCAAAATATACCTGCGGTTCAAAGTTATGGAGTGGACGACGAGATAGCACATCTCTAACTTTGATGACCGGCGTCGATGCGTTGCTACTTATAAAATGCGTATTTGATCGAGAGGTTGCGGGTTCGATTCCCGACCGAGTCAAATCGAAGACTATAAAATTGATATCGTTTCTTTCCTGCTTGGCAGTCGGTATCGGGGAAGTGCGGAGAGATTTTAATAGTGATCCCGGCTAACTACGGGATTACAGCACTTTCCGTATAGGCCTACGCATGGCCTACGAAATTTAATAGGCCAGCATGGCCTATATACATTATCAAAATATACCTGCGGTTCAAAGTTATGGAGCGGACGACGAGATAGTTTTGAAAACAGCACATCTCAAACTTAAATGACCGGCGTCGGTGCGTTGCTAGTTATAAATAAATTGATCGATTTGTGATCGGTTACTTGAATATACTATTACCAATACCATACCAATATACCATCAAACATCAATCACGGGATTAATGCCACAGTTGAATACAGTGGAGCCGATGGCGGAAGATACGTAGATATCGTAAAGTATAAAACCACCGATTTGACATCGAGCCTTGGCTAATTCAGAATTATAACATTTACAAGCTTTCGGAGCTCTGCTCCTTCATCAGGTGAAGATGGAGTAGATCTTAGTATAACCAAAGTATCATGGAACGCTTGTGAACGTAATAATTCTCAATAAAACAAGACTGGACGTTAAATCTGTTGTGAATCTTTACGATAATAATCTACTGTAGGCGGTTTTGCGTAATTACTCTAGCAGAGCAGAGCAGCCTGTCATTTGCTTATGGCTTTCACGATGAACCCGCCTGTTCTGTGTTCTACAAAAATGTCTAATTTGCTAGTTTGCAGGCTCATATATTTTCGCAAGCTTACGAAGCCCTGTTCCTTCGCGCAATATGTCACTCTTGTGAGTAATGAAATATATAAATGAATTCAACTGCAAAATGCTCTTTTTTATGGTTTCGCTCACGCTGTCTGTCTCATAACTGACGAGATATAAGAATTTTAAATCGTGTGATTTCTGATTTGAGTCATCATGAACTGATCATATGAGACAATCATAAGACATGGCTGTCAAAGGCTCTATTTCCGGGTTCGTGAGCGTTTGAAACCTACTTTATATTTTCCTAGCCCTCAGACCTTTTCTCTGCACGTAAAATCCCTCGATTTTAAAAGTTCTTCAGTGTTTCAGTTCTATTCTTTAGCGTCTGGCTGGCAGTAATCCCTTCGATCGTTTCGATGGGGAAGGCACAGTTGCTGCTCTGACGCCTAGCTCGAAGAAATGCGCCAAACGAAACAAGTAGAAGCGTCTGGCCACGAGATCAATACAATTTATTATTTCTAACACCCGCTGTGAAAGAATAGTTCATTCTATGCATTCCCCATTGTGTTATCTCATTACGCAAAAGCAGGGATATTGCAAAAGTTGTTATCCAACCTTTATGGCCATGATACTAGCTGTAAACGCAGTAATCTGGGGGTGAGAATAGATTGTCTTGTCTAATCACCGCGTGTGATTTCCCACCATTTGTCCAGAGGCGTTTGTGATGTCTAGAGCGAGAGACCATTAGCAGACATCTAAAACTGTCAGACACCCACTTATTAATCCTCTCTACACTAAGGTAATATTGCAAAATTTTGTTATGCAATCTTTACGACCCTAACATACGCCAAACAATGCATTTCACCCAGCGCGAAACAACTATACGCATGGTCCGCGTGATAGCCCTATGATACTGTTGTTGTTTTGAATTTATATCGTTTGCCATTTTTTCATAAAGTCTCATGTACGCTAGCTCAATGCTTGTATAATAGGCTATACATGACGATGGCTCCGGGAATAGGCAATGAATTTTTGAACTCAACGGCCTTTTCCATATTGGATTTCCCTGTGGGATATTTTCAAAACAAATATATTTTTTCTGCTAGAGTTTATAGCATATTTGCACGCCCCAGGACGCCAGCTTTCAATATGTATGTTTGTAGTGCATATGAAGACAATAGAAACCATATACACATATATAACATATAAATATAAATAAATAAACATATATATACTGTAATAGCAAATAAACTTTCATATTATATTGAAATTTTAATGTCTGTTTTTGATTGAGGTTGCCTTTGTCATAGCATGCGTATGCAATATATTCCTTGTTTTAGGATCGTCCGCAAACCAAACGGAGCGCGCAGAATTTCCGATACTGAATAATGCGTCTCGGTAAAAGCGGTCGCTATAGACTTGTTCTTGCACACAGCCTCACCGAGTTTTACGCTGATTTTATGCTTATTGCTTCAGCAGCTACTTCTTAGTGGCCTCGTCCCAAATCTTCAGACCAGTCACTCCACTGGGCGGCTTATACACTGCACATTGAGTGGGTGACGTGACCTGCGGTTTGCTCGTCTGCATTAGTTAGTAAATTATCGTGTCTAGCTACTTGCAGCTTTGCCGTCTGAAACACTATATCAAGCACATTTGGCCGAAGAATATGCATCGGATCTGCCTTACTGTGCCTGTACGCATATACGCCGTTCGAAGCTTTAGCCCAACCAACGAGGCACCCATCTATCCGCCTGTATATATTCATATCTCACTGCTCCATCATCATAGCCATAAAAGCCTATTCATCTGCTTCGAACAGCTGTTTGAAGGATACTACCGCAGTATGAATGACTGTATCCTGCATCCGGCTGATGAACTGTTATGCGTACGTAACCTGATACCTCCGTCAGATATAGACAGATTTTCGAAGATTAATGGAAATTTCAACCACGCATCATGATCGTCCATAGTTTATCAGCCTTGTTGTTTTTGATCTGGATTTATGGCGCTTTCAACTACTTATGTCATGTCACATCAGTAAAACATCATCATCCATTCCAGTACAGCATCCAAGCCACCAGATGGAGTGACTGGTCTGAGCGTTAACTTCTGACCTCTCTTTATCGCTTCATTAGTTATAACTTACTTAGAAGTTAATGGCGGGAGAAAATAGCAAGATTTATTAAAATCCAATTTCCTAACAAAAAAATTGACATCACTTTCTGACATTACATCCCGCCAAAATGCTAGCCCGCTAGGGAGTGATAAAGAGCGGTTTCAATTATAGCCACTAATCACAAACATAATTCGCGCCATTTTACGTATAAATGAGTCACCAACGAAGTGAATTTCGCAGAATTTTTGAATAATTTGAAAAGCTTCATCTGATGTGTATTTCTTCCAAACGCATCTCTCATCAGATGGCACCCACTTGGAGAACTCTGCGTGCAGAATTTTTCGCATATCGATGCATCTGATGAAGAAACAGAGACATGGTTTGTCTTCCGGCTAGTTTTAGAAAACCGACATGTAGCCTATGTCGAGACGTCCGAACAAAAGCGAAAGATAAGCCTGATTAATGTACCCTGCCAGTAGTGATACAGTAGTTAAAGCATCACTTAGAGCTCCAGTAACCAACTTTCGGCAATAGGGTATTGCAGTCACCATAAACGTTACTAAATGTGCGTCCAAACTCTCCATCCGTAATGGTGATCACCTTGCTGTTAATATCTTTTACAGTCACCGCAAACGTTAGTAATGTACGCACACTGACACACGTTCGTCCACCTGGCGGTCTAAGTCATTTCATGTGACGCCATTCTCGATTCAACTCTTGCAATATAATTAGATTTATTACATTGTTGGTTGGTTTTGTAGGATTTCTTTGGATCATTCTTTCTAAACATTTTCGTCTAGGCTACTTGGTACTTTAGATTCCTATCGTGGGTGCTTGGCTCGCATATTGATTCCGCATTTCGATTACCCTCCGCCGAAAGCATGGACCATGTATGACAAATATATTAGGCCACATGGGCCAAGTAATGCCCTCACAAATATTTGTGGTGACTTTTTATATTTATTACTATTTGAATCGTCCGCCATCGGCTCCACTATTTTTCGATATTCTTTACGTATATTATTGGTTTTTAAAAACTGGCATGCCCATAATTTTAAAAAAAAGCGTCTGGGACCCGTCGCCGCGACGCAACGCAAAAATGCTGATTCGGCTAATGATTTAGTTTTTATACAATACTCGCTTTAGGTAACCAAAACATAGCAGGATGAGAAACGTTGAAGAGACAAAAAGTTTGTTGTGTATTTTGCCTGTATTTCTCTAGGCTAACGCAAGCAAAATGTAATTAAAAAACACATCCAATTGCCCGCTTACAAGCGCGTGGTCCAACATGCTTTATATTCCTCTCGTGGTTACTTTCTACAGTGATTATAGAGGCACTTATAAATTGATTTATCAACTCTTGCGAAGAAGAAAGAATGGACAATCCATCACAATACCAAATGTTTTTTCATTCACGTATTGTCAAAATTTTTTGACGTTGATGACTCATACAAACACAAATGGAGAAGCCAACGCTAGTAACAAAAGGAAATTTAAACGAACATTCCGATGATGAAGGAGCAGAGCTCCGAAAGCTAGTGATTGTTTTAATTCTCAATAAACTAAGGCTGGACGCTAAATCTTAACTTAGAAATAATGCAGTCAATGGTGGAAAAAGACTTTCGAACACAAGGCTTGTAGCTTATATGTGGTTGGGTCGATCTGCCAGTGGTAAGGGATGCTGAAAGTCATACTGTTATTTTGTTCTGCTTTTTGGTACTTAGGTGAGATTAGTATTTGATTTTGTGACGTCATCATTTTCACGAAGTAGCTAAAGTTGAATCAAGGTAGGGATTAAAAGTCGCGTAACTCGTTAAACATAATTTTATGCAGGGTTTAAAACTTCAAACCGTGCAATACAAAACTTAGAACAGTCATCTAAGCCGTTAGAGGGATTGAGCAGTCGGCACAAGTTTCGGATAGAATCCAATGAGTCTTTGCTTGCTTTATAATAGACGTGGAAGGTAGACGATTTTGAGATATATAATAATTAAAAGACTGAGCTCGAATTACGCGGACCGAAAAGCCTAGTGAACGGCGGACCTCAGAGTTGCTGGCTGGACAAAATATTTGCGTTTTTCCCAATAGAAAATCCATGTACGGTTCACGTATGGCGTAAGGCTGCAATTTCGCATGGCCTTTGGTGGCGCTTGTGTGGTTAAGGGCATGCAAAAGCAACACTGGCCCGTGTACACGTGGCCGTGTTCGCGTCATTTAGGGCACTACTCTGGCCATAACTAGCCTACGTGAGTACGATACGGCATGGGCCATCTGTAGAAAAGATGTACATGGGCCAGGTATTTCCCTAACAAGGCGATGTGTAGGTCTGATAACTGGTGGGGTATCATACGCAAGCCTTGGCAACCCCACACGCGGTCCATGTAAGGACGCTCGCATTTTTCTGACTAGGTTCGCCAGGGCATGTCTTATATTATTTCAATACTCACCCAAAGTCTTCGGTAAAAATTTCCGATTTGCTGCTTTATTGTATCGACGCGTCATCAAAATGAGGCTGCTTGTGTCGTATTCATAGGGACGTGAAAACTCGCCGATATGCACCAAAATGGTTGCATTTTTTTAAGGAATGACGGATTTCGGCGAAGGTCCACGTGGACTTTGTATTTACGGGTCGTCGCTGTTGTGAGAGTAGGTTGAGATCCACAACTTTAAGCGGATGATGAATCTACAACTTTGTAAATGTTTTCAGCTAACAGCCGACGATAAGTATGAGATTTAAGCCTCAATCGTTCTGGCGCACACGCACACAATGCATGATAATACGCTTTCTTCTGGCTCTGACTGTGGTTACTGCTTTATTACTCATCCTGCCGTACAGATCAGTTAGCAATAACAGAGGGACATTTCCATTGGTTGAACCAAATTTTCGTTGTAATGACGTCATGAGGAATTTGACCAATGGAAGATGGATGCATTGGAAAAATTTTGTCAGCGATCCTGAATCAGCGGAGTTTAAAAGATTAGAGATGGAAGAAAAACATTTCGATGAACATATGACAGAGTTTCGGATAAAAAGGGGCATTCATACAAGATTATGGGGGGATGATTCAAAATGCGGATTGGTAAAGTAAGTATCGTCGAGTGCTGTGTGTGTTTGTATGTGCGTGTGTAACTGCTAAGCATGCGCTTTTTAACTTGAAGTGATTGTTTCGCGTTTGGGTGAGGGCGGACGCGGGTGTGTCTTGCTACATACATTACTAACGTTTACGGTGAATTCATTTAAAGAAGAGTTGGGTGTGTCATTGTGCCGACTTAGCGACCTCTTGTAGCGTTTTTTCTCTTTCTTTCTCCCTCTGCCACTCTCTGCTTCCCTCGTTCTATGCTTCATCCTCGTCAGATATCGAGAATAAGAAAGAGAGAGAAACAGAGAAAAAGAGAGTGAGAGGACTTTATCACCGCATGACGATATTTTTAACTTTGTAGCAAACAGACCAAGCCCGCAGGCAATGCATGGGGAGGAAGTGTCGGTGCTTGGTGTGACGCGAAAAGCGACCATCCTTGCTGTAGCGACGAGAATAATGGCATTTGTGGAATGACTTGTGATTGCAAAAGGTAAGAAATCTGATTATATTCACCGGACCGGAATATCGGGGTCGCGTATTATAAGCATAGGAAAGCACAGACATGGTATACATGACCAGTTTCCTTAGTTGAAAACGCCATAAATTTAAGACGACAAATGAAATTAGCTAACAAATAACCCTACTGCGTCGTCACTTATTGTCCTTCTTGCTGGTCCTGTCCTATATGGTTAATCTTGGCAACTATGACAAGTGTGTTCAAACTTAAGGTGTATTGACATGCGTAAAATCGTCCACGCTGAGTTCGCCAAATGGGTTCCTAACGATGCAAGATGTTCGTGGAAGAACTACACGGCAGAAGAAGCTTGCAAAGTCGTCAACAAATTCTCGGAAATCCACATCGTCGGCGATTCCTTCATCCGGAAGATGGGTAGAGTGATGATGTTAATGCTGAGAGGTGACCGAAGTTACGGAGTAGCAGTCAAAAAGCACAACGACGAAATGCGCAAAAAATGCGTCGCAGACGACCAACTTTATTGGACTGAATGTCTATTGGACACCGGCACCTACAAAGAGTTACTTGTCGACGAAAGTCCGCTCTGCGGGATGGACTTGTCTAAATTTGTGTTACATTCTCATTACGGATATGACGCAGGCGAAAAAGCATTGAAATTAGTCAAACGCTTGTCCGGTATCCCTGGTAGTTTAATACTATTAGGCGTTGGAGGACATTTTAGCTGTAATACAGGAGAAGTTATCAAAGCAATCATATCGCCACTGTTACCATATTTAAAACCGCATGGAAAAGTCACTGCAACATCCACAAAGTTTCCACTTCGTTGGCCTCTGGTAATTTTCACATTTCCAGATACCCCTGACGTTTTAAAATCACCCGACTACCGGGCGGCAAATGGCAAAGTTCCTTGCTATAGATTCTCCGACCAAATGATAGTCCATTTGACCAATGTAGGCATTCCCTATTTAGATTTCCGTAAAGTGACGTCAGACGTCCACAGTTACGACGGTACTCATCACGGTATCGGAGTTAATATTATAAAGTTGCAAATACTTTTCAATTATTTAGAATCTCTTCAATGGTTCGATGATACGACAGATTCAAATTTATGACATCCGCAAGGTGTCGCTATAGAGTTCAGCTGCTTCAGCTGGTCGAATGGTTTAGTTATAGCGCTGTTTGGCTTCTGATCGGGAGGCTCCGGGATTGATTCCCGACCAAGTTAAATCAAAGACTATTGTTAGTGATCAGAAGTAATCTGAAACACGTGCACAGTAGCCATTGACCTGACGTATACATCACCTTAGTAGGGTTGAAAATGTCATAAATTCCAAACCGTTAAATTCTTGTCCGTACTGTATTTTTGTGTGTTATTTCGCCTTCATTTTAGTATTTTCTGTAGACAGAGGATGATAGTACCCTGTACTTCTACGTTGTAACGCACCGCATTCTATATATTCCTTTTGTAGGTAACTTCCTTACATTTTAACACGAATAATTTTCTTAGGCTTTCTGTCAGCGTGGCAACGTTCCATGCTATAAAATAGTAGCTGAAAAAAGCCGCAACAAAAATAATAAAAAGTATAACAATAATTCGTGGTAAAATTGTATTTTGTTTCGTGCGTTTGCTTAACAGCAGGAAGCTTGGGAACTCTATACCCAATCAGAAATCTACGTACGGCCCACGTATGGTACGTGGCTGCAATTTCGCGTGGCCATTGGTCTATAAATACACGTACGTTTGCTTAACATCAGGAAGCGCGGGAATTGCATAGGTAGGACTAATCCCGGAAATATGACGCAATACATAACAATATAGCAGTAAATAGAGTCTTTATATTATTTCACTGCAGTACGTTCAATACAGTATAGACGTGGATCCTGCAGCTGCTAGACTGTTAGAAAGCTAGAAAGGGCATAAATTCTTATTCATTGAAGTTAAATCAACGCCTAATCTTGTTTTTTCTCTAGTCAAAATTTCCTATTTTTCAAGGAATGGTACGTTTTTTACTGACTGGTTTCAAATAGTAATCCGCCAGTCTGGCGAGACAAACGATTATATAGATATATCGTGATTGCGTATTGTGGTGGTGGCTTAAGACAATCCTAAGGATTTTAAATAACAGCTCGCTATATAATGCCTAGTGTCACATCGTTGGCAAACACGTCCGTGATATCAAACTCTATAGCGACACCTCGAGGATTTCATAAATTTGAAGCTCCAGTATCATCTACACGTCTACAGTCTACAGCAACAAGCGCCTACGTCTTGTTTTCATGAATGCGTATTGTGCTGGTGGCTTAAGACCATCTTAAAGATTTTAAATATCAGCTCGCCATAATGCCTAGTGCCACTTCGTTGGCCTATTGTAATTTTCACTTTTCCAGATACCCCTGACGTTTTAAGGTTATCCGACTACCGGGCGGCAAATGGCAAAATTTCTTGCGATAAATTCTCTAACCAAATGATAGAAGAAATAAACGGCGTATACAGTACCATAGATATCTACAATTTCGTTCTACTTAGGTGTTGCGTGTAATGGAGGGCAGCCGTATCCAGTACCCAACCACTGAGCCTTGTACGTGAGAACGTCTGCTCCGAGACTAGTTCTCGCATGTTATAGCCGTCATGTCTGGTGATCGTCCCTTTCACATTTCGCAGCCACGCGGGATGCCGCTTATCTCGGGACACGCCTCGTTTATACGCCTTTTACTTTGTAATCCTTCTCATTTTTTAGTATGTTATTAGTCTGGTAATTTCACAAGTTTTTGACCACATACTTTCGTGATAATACTTTCGTGACCATACTATCGTGATCATACTTTGGTGGATACGTTGTATACGTTGGATACTTTGCTGAGAAATACAGTACTTTCCGGGAATCTATATTTGTGGTCGGGATTACTATAGAGAACTTCAGCAAGATAGATCGCGACTGCGTGCGTTGACAGAGACTGTGAATACGCCAGGGCTCCAATCATAGCGACTCATACAAGCCCCCTTGTATCGACCGCTACATTGCGTGTGTTTACTTAAACAATATTTGCCGGCACGGAATCGTGTTTGTTCTTGTCTAAAATGTCTTGAAGTGGGTCGACTGACTAGCTGGTCGACTTTTTTATAATCGTCGCCTACTTCGAACGTGTACAGTGCATATTTAGATTGGATGGGGATTGTTTTTTTAATCAGCGAAGGTAGCAAAAAGATTGGGAATCACTGCCTTAGATGAAGTGATTTCATGATTGTAATTAGTGTTTCTGCTGGGCATGGCACATCTCGCCCGGTAAAGACGATTTATCAATCTGCTTTCATCGGACTAGACATCAGGGCAGCCATGCTTGCTTTTAAATTGCCTGCCTCTCTCTCTCTATCTCTCTCTGCCACTCTTTTCTTGCTCGTTCTATGCATCATCCCCGTCAGAGATCGAGAATGAGAAAGAGAGAGAAAGAGAGAGAAAGAGAGTGAGGGAACTTTATCGGACTAGACGTCAGGGCAGCCATGGAGCAGCCTCTAATAGTCACTCCATTCAGTGGTTTATGAATTGTCCTAGAATGGATGACATTATCTGCGGTTGATCTGTCGGCCTTCCAACTAATAAAATTTATTTCTACGTTCATACAGTTTAATTGGACTATGACGCTTGCAGTGAAAATTAGGAAACATATTCTTTGTTCCCTCATTCTATTTGTCTTCATGCTATTGGTGATCAATCTATCGCAAGAGAAATTCAATCTGACAAATGAAGATGGAAAACCAAGATCTCAACCACAATCCAAAGAGATGAAATATGACCTTCCAAGCAACGGTGAAGCAGACAAATCTGGCCAGTCAACTCAAATTAAAATGCAGGAAAAATTAAAACCAAGCGCCGACCGTCCAAACGCCCAAATCATACCCAAACAACGGTCAAAGAATCCATCTCCCAAGCCATCAGACGAATCTGACTCCAAAGGAAAACTTGAACCTGAACTGCAAATAACAACAAAAAATACAGCAACGACCTTTGACCCCCATGACGTAAGCCGTCTCGTTGACGCTACAAAATATTTTTACAAATCTGTCGTCACACCAGATTGTGATGACGTCACGCGTAATCTTACCGATGGACGTTGGGTACATTGGAAAAATTACGTCACAAATTCAGATTCTGAGGATTACAAAATTCTGGAGAGAGATGAAAAAAGATTAGATGATTTTATGAACGCGTTTCGGATACAAAGAGGAATTCACACCAAACTTTGGAGAGATGATTTGAAATGTGGTATTTTCAAGTACGTACATGGCCCATACAAGGCTCAACCAAGCTGAGAAAAATTTCGTAACAAGTAGTTTTTTGTTCGGGGCGCACAACACCCTCAGTGAAAATGACATGATATATAACACAGTACAACCATAGAATGTAATGACACAGATGCACAGATGCACTCATGCGTGACATGGCCGTAGCGACCGGAGTTGCCATTCCATCATTACATTCTATGGTACAACAATACAAGGGTATAGAAAAAATGGGAAGGGTGCGACAAAATTGACATTCCATCTTGTGACTTGTAGTCTACTCATGATCGTTCAGTCAACGTAACACTCAGCCTTGCTTCTAAATTGCCTGCCTCTCTCTCTCTCTCTCTCTCTCTCTCTGCGACTCTTTTCTTGCTCGTTCTATGCCTCATCCCCGTCAGAGATCGAGAATGAGAAAGAGAGAGAAAGAGAGAGAAAGAGAGTGAGGGAACTTTATTACTGCATGACGATATTTTTAACTTTGCAGTTATCAGACCAAGCCTAAAGTCAATGCATGGGGAGGAAGTGTCGGTGCTTGGTGTGACGCTAAAAGCGAGCATCCTTGCTGCAGCGACGAGAATAATGGCATTTGTGGAATGACTTGTGATTGCGAAAGGTAAGGAATACTTCTGATTGATTTGGGAGCCAAGAACGACGGAACGACTAGATGTCACAAGATATCCCAATCAGAGAAATACGAGCGTCCTGCGTGGCAGCATGTGGGGATGAAAATGCTTGCGTATGGAACGCCACGCGTTGTAAGGTCCACACATGGCATTGTGAGGGCATTAATTGGCCAATGTGGCCTAATATATTTGTCATACATGGCCCATGCTTTCGGCGGAGGGTAATTGAATTGCGGAATCAATATGCGAGTCAAGTACCCGCGATAGGAATCTGCATATTACGTCTCGCCATGCAGACGCACTGAGTAGCCTAGACTTAAATGTCAAGAAAAAAAGACCAACAAGCAATCAAAAATTACTTAGTGAACTTAATAGATGTACCAACGCAAATGACGGCACACGAATGACTCGCTCATGCCCAGATCAGGGCGTCAAACCGACTGGTGACGCTGGTGACGCGGGTGACGCGGGTGACGCTGGTGACGCGGGTGATGCATGTGACGCGGGTGACGCGGGTAACATTGGTGACGCAGGTGACGCTGTCATATAGCTAACCCTCTCTCTTTCTCTCTCTCTCTCTCTTTACCAGATGCATCGATATGCGAAAAATTCTACACGCAGAGTTCTCCAAGTGGATACCATCTGATGAGAGATGCGTTTGGAAGAACTACACATCTGATGAAGCTTGTCAAATTATTCAAAAATTCAATGAAATTCACTTTATTGGTGACTCATTTATACGTAAAATGGCTCGAATTTTGTTTGTGACGTTAAGAAACGACCGTAGCAATGGTTTTGAGCTGAAAAGGTATGATGAAAGAAAAAGGAAATTTTGCGTTGCAGACTACCAACTGTTTTGGACAGAATGTATGATTGGTGGAGGTAATTTTCAAAGCCTTCTTGTTAATGAAAGTCCGGTATGCGGAATGGACCTATCTCGGTTCACAATGCACGGAAATAACGTTTTTGATGCAGGCACTAAGGCACTGGCTTTGGCAAAGAAATTTGCTGGCGTTCCAGGCACTCTGATTCTTCTTGCTGTAGGTACTCATATGCGCTGTGCAGCAGAGAAAACAAAGGACCTTGTATTACTACCTTTCAAACGCTACTTGGATGAATTTTACAGCAATACAACCACGCCACCTCCCAAAAGATGGCCGCAGTTTATATTCCTATTTCCTGACACCCCTGATGTTTTAAAATCAACCGATTATCGTGCAGCAAACGGGAAAGTCCCTTGTTATAAATTTAGTGATAAAATGATTGAGTATTTATCAGAATATAATATTTCGTACATAGATTTTAGAAAACTAACGTCTAACGTGCATAGTTATGACGGCACCCATCACGGCATAGCTGTTAACGTTATGAAAGTTCAAATATTATTGAATTACTTGAATACTTTTACATGGTAGGCAATTACTGGTACAGTACCCACGTCATTCACAACTTGAAACCCCGTTCAGCTGGTCGAATGGTTTAGTTATAGTGCTGTCTGGCTTCTGATCGGGAGGCTCCGGGATCGATTCTCGAACGATTTAAATCAAACATTATAGTTACTTAGTTAGTAATCGTGATCCCAAATCTGAAACACGTGCACCTTAAGCATTGACCTGGCTTACATCACCTTAGTAGGGTTGAAAATGCCATAAATTTCACTTTTTAATTGATGTTTATATATTGCTTTCAACTCTTGCGAAGCAGAGAGCATGGACAGCCCATCACAATTCCAAATTATTTGTCATTCACTTATTGTCAATAGCGTTGATGAGTCATACCATTCAAACGCATAGGTAGCAGTCAACGCCTGTAACAAAAAGAAATTTAAAAGAACATTCGGTACATCTGAGAATGAATATAGAATGGTTGTCTATTGTTTCGAAGCCAATAGTGAGTGATGTAGCCAACGGTCATTCTTATATTTTATAGAAGATTTTCAGTGGCGCTTTGCACCACGAACAGGACAGGCTGGAGCAGATACATTTGTAGGCCTATATTAGTAACAGAAATAGTAGGAGTCAGTAATAGCTGAGGTTGGGGACGAAAGCACACAGGAATGGTGGTTTAATATATAGTCCCGGATTCTGTAACATAATCGTAAACCAAAGAGGCTAGCTCGGGAAGGGTGAGCAAGTTGTTTAGTGAGAATTCAATATCGGCATCAGTGCATGCTCCAATCAGTATTTGTCTAAGACGGGTG
>JASFYC010000104.1:0-16988 GCA_030412335.1 Botrylloides violaceus
TGGGTCATTCCAAGTCAGTTCAACCAAGGCCAACACCGCCCTATTCAAGTTATTGTTTTTGAGGGTAAATTTGAATAAAGAACGTAATTCTGAGCAGAACAATATTGATTTTATCAAAATCGGACTATCGGTTGCCGAGATATAGCACCTTAAAAAATCACTGTTTCCTGCTCACTGATCCATGACGGATGGGTGTCATATTTTACCTCTTTCATTAAATGGTGATAAATCAGTGAAATATGGGTTAAAATTTGTGGTTTTAATTTCATTTGGTAGATGTAGTCTTCAACTTTAATTTCCATGAATGTTTTGAGAAACTTCAATAGAGGTCAAGGGTTAATGGACTTATTTAATTACCCTATTGACCAAAATCAGTGATGCGTTACGAATTTTTGATAAATAATTGCTCGCGACTACTCAAACCAATTCTTCTGAGTGACATGTCATTAGAAAGCTTCTTTCATGAGGATTAGGCATACATCTGATGTTTGTAACATTTATGGTTTCTTGTCAGCAAAAGCTGCATTTGTTGTGATAGAGCTGTTGACACAATTTCCCATATGCTCCTACTGCGATTTCGCCTGTTCAAATCGTATGAATTGAGTTTCAAATTTGTTGCTAAGATCTTGACATGCTCATGTTTAAAATTAAAGAGAAGATAAGGTCATCCAGTGCAACCGGGTCAGAGAAGACGCGATTGCTAACACTTGTTCCGGATTCATGCTACAAAGCCACAATTGAGTTCTTTGGTGTCACGGATAATCAAGGCATTGGTGAAGTCAGAAAGTATTCTGGACAAGCTATTGCCTAGAAAAGTGAAGGCGTTGGAATTTTGGAATTTTACTGTAGTGATGAGAATTCAAGAATTTTGCCTGGAACCAAATATAAAGTCAGTATTTATCGCAATGTGTACAAACAGAAAAGATTAATTTTAAGTAGGCCTACGTTAAAGGAACTTTACCCATCTTTCAAGCAAAAAAATTCAGGCACACTGGTAGGATTTTCGCCATTTGCAACACTCAGACATAAATGGTGTGTTTTGGCTGGCGCTGCTGGTACACACTTGATGTGTGTTTGTACAATACGCCAAAATGTCATGTACTAATGCTGAAAGCTGGGCAGATTGAAGAGGCAAATTTGAGGACACCTCACATTTTGGCAATGGGTATTGACTGACAGAACAGAACTTGTATATATAAAGTCGTATTAATTAATGAGTATAATATATCTCTAAGTTCATTTGACCAAACTCGTGAAACTGCACTGCACTCTTATATCGCAAAGCAACAGACAAAATTTCTGAAGCAGCGGAAACAAACAATAATATAAGGCACAGTACTACTTGTGATGGATTTCAGTGCATCCAGTGGTTTGCTATTTCAAGGTCAATAATACATTGGAACACAAATCTATCTGTTTCTTGTCAAGTGACTTGTGTCACGGTGTTGGGATGGTCTATGAAATTCAAAGGGGAACCATAAATTTCCTCAAGGCCAAACTTGGATCAATAAAAAAGATCGAGTACTTCTTTGATGGCTGTGCAACGCAGTACAAAAACTACAAGAACGGTCATGTCTTAGAGGGCAATGAAGAAAATGGAGATATCCAAGTCAATTTTCTTCACCCAGAAGGCCCAGCATTGTCATATCACTACCCAAATTATCCAGATATATGCTGGATTACATGTAAGGACATTCTGTGCAGTATTGAAGTGACTATGCTAGTGATACTACGGGGCCAATATACTTTACTGGAAATACTGTTTCAAAAATTGTTTCATGCTTTAATAGATTTTATGTATAGAATTTGAGCTTTTTACTGTTAAGGCCTTCTTGTGTTTCATTTTGGACAATTTAATTGATAAAAGTGGTGCTACAAACTCTCCATTTTGTAATTTTTATGCATTTTCACCTGTCAGCATTTCATTAATACTTTTAAGTCCCTTCCAGGCTTATAATACACACGAAACTGTATAGAAATAAGTGTCTTTGTCGAGAGCTTTCAAATGACACACTGCTCAAGAGAATCGGGATAAATAGTCACAAGATATTAAGTCGTGAAATTACGTTCCGCTCGAGTGATTTTGGTGGGGCACAGTTTTCTTTCGAATGTATGACCCCTAACCCCAATCATTTGTCAGAATAAAATAGTTTGGAACCTTGAATCATGCAATAGACTTCCTAACCATACAATTTCCATGCCAATATCTCAACTCTAGTCAGAGTTATAGGTCTTTCAAAATTTATGCCTAAAATCTGCTTTCTTGTTACGGATGAGCGACCACAAAACCATGATTTTTCACAATGCAATAACTCGGCAACGACAGCCTCTTTTTCGAAAAACTAAAATAGGTCTTGCCCAGAATGAAAATCTCTTTCAAATTAGATAGTATTGTTAAGATCCTAGACTAGTGGGTGGAAAATTTTTTTTTTTTGGTTGAATTGACTTGGAATGACCCATATATCACTCATTAAACTGATGAATTTGACACCAGGTCAAGTTGAGTCTCACCTGAGAATTTTGCTTATGAACGTGTATGGTAACAGGACTTATGCCTTGATGTGGCGGCACTGCAGGTTGAGCCAAATGAGTAGAGTGACTCAGAGAACTGTGCCTAATACTTTCATCAGATACTGAGAAACTATCGATCACACCATCCTCTGCGTTATCTACCAAGAAACCAAATGAAGATAGGTATTAATTTGGCTTGATACATGCTGGCGTATATTTCTTTACCCTCTGTTTGCACTGTTATTTTTGGTGTAGATTTAACCTTCTCTTCCTTTAGATGAGAACGCGGTGATGATTTGTTGAATTGTTTGGATTTGAAAGAATTCTGGTCAGCAAAAGCAGCAGGTGGTGGCCGCACAAGTGTCGGATCTAAAAGACAACAAATTAGAATCATGGTACGCACTGCCATTTGATCATCATTACAACAGTAGTTTGCCGTGACACCATATAACATGACATTGTCATGGGTAAGTAACCTGCCTTGCATGGAGTGTGATGCAACTTGAGCAGAGGCTTTTGGTGTTGATGATATCGGTGACTTGAAAAACAATAATGGTACAGAGTTGAAATAGATTGATCACACAAAAAGGTTAGTTCTTTTCCAATGCATTTTACCACAGGAAGATTTGCAGGTTTCTTGTCTTGCAACTGCTTTTTTGCCCTAGCTATCTCAACATCTTGGTACCATTTTACGTACATTTTCTTCACCTTTTCTTCATAATCCAACTGAAAGGGAAGTTAATTGGTTTAGATTAATGATTCATGATTATGATATAGTGGGAGTCAATGGTAGATATAAATAAAATTGTAGATCAGAATTATGAATTGCAGCCTTTTATTTTACCTTTGAAACTGGTATTGGTAACGGTCTAGCCAAATTTAATAAAAATATAATTCACAAGCTTTCAGATTTCCAATCCTTCATCAGCTGAAAATGAGCTTACCATGTGTATCCAATCGCATTTTGCTAGTTTGTGGTTATGGCAAATAGTAATTTAGTTGTGCAAGACTAGTACCGGTACCGCATGTCACAATTTATGCAAACATCAGCATTCACCTTGATGTTCTTGAGTTGCTTTGTTTGCGTCTCCATTCCTGCCATCTTCTCCTCCAGTTGCTTGAAATCTCTTAGTAGTTCATCGTTTCTTTCATATGCACTTTTTTGTCGGTCGCAAATTTGCTGCCAGTAGCTTCGTAGCTTGGTAGTTCTAAGATTTTGCAGTCTTTCATCAGATTTCATCATAGAAAACATCTCTCTCTCCAGTTTGAATCTTTCTATTTCTCTAAAAGGCAACAAATCACAGTGATACGGTAATGTTATTCGTTTTAAGATCATACTCACATTTCGCCAACTCTCTTTTGATATTGCATCTGTGAGTCATAATATGATACATCGTCCATGGTGATCTTATTCAGATAGATATCTTCGGGTGATCTACTAAAGATGGTGTTCAAAGGAGAAACGGCATAAAGTATTTAAATATGGGGGAAGCCCCACAGTCAATACAAACGCCACCTGCCGAAGCAAAGATCATGGAGGTCACGGTCAAAACACTTTTCAGTATAGAGTCTCTATAGTTTCACCATAGTTCAATCCCCTCACCTAGAGGTTATTGAACTATGGTTCTACGTAGTATATGCAAAGATCTATGATCTATTTAGCGACACGATTAGGCCTACTTGTGAAATTATCATGGACTTTACATAAACAAAATGGTAAAACAACGGGTATTCACTGACGGGGAATGCAGGCTCCCCAGGCTTGCGAGTGGTGGCCACTGAGTTATATAACCACATATGCTGGCTCAGTTGATATATCTAATGTAGTCATTTATAATGATATCATCCTAGGCCTAACCTGGTATGGTAGACCTATATAATACCTTCCATTAAATGGCGAATATTTACGCCAGATGACCGTGCGGAAGTACCAAAGTTGGACACGCACTATTTACTGTTAGTAGTGCAATTTTATCATAGCCTACTGCAGTTTGTGCATAGTTCAATCGCCAAACCCCAGAGGTGATTGAACTATGGTTTGTGTAGGCCTACGCAGCGAGTATCTTCTTGAGAGCGGGTGGGAGACAGGAGTGCTGTTGCCTATTCCGAAGCATCAAATGGTTGTTGCAAGCAGTCTTTTTGAATATTTCACAAATTAGTCATAAATAATGACATGATTGTCTCTGAACCTTGACATCATAGGCTACTAACTTTCAATGGGCGTAATCCAATATCAGCCTCGGGTCCCGGTTTATAGTTTATTGGTAGGCTATTGCCCTCGTCAACCGAGACTACTTACGGCCGCCTATATATGTCTAGAGCTGGGGACTGCCGAACGTTTTACGCCCATGCTTTGTCTATAGAAAAGCAACCGAGTTCGACGGACTGCGACCTCCCACCGAGTAAACTGAAACCAAGCATGACAAAAAGCACACTTTTTTAATTGTTTAGAAGATAACATCATAAAAATCAAAAAATATTCGTGTCGTGCATTGCATTAGAATTTATGATTCATTACTAGACATATATATCACTATTATTGCTAAGGCTTTTCTCGTGTTTGACGATGGCTGGATGCATTTACGCCATGTCTGAAGAGTTTCCGATCAAGAAAGTCTATCGAGTCTGATCATTCACCGGAGTCTGAGTAATGACGGTGGTGGTGGTTCCTTGAGCAGGTGTGTTGTAGTATTCAGCTGAAAGGAAGAGGATCATCTTAATCTGTTCTTGCAATCGCAAAAAAGTAGTTGGCACATTATTCGGTCTTTTTTAGCCTAGCTGTTTGGAACTTACTAGAAGCGACAATAAATGCCCAGCCCCAAATGATGCTCCAAATCCACCCAAACAGAAATATCCAAACGGTAAACAATTGCAGCCATCCAATCCAAAAGTTGAGACAAAAGCATCCGAATTTGCCCCCAGTTGACAATCCAACACTGGCACAACAGAACACGCTGAACGACGCAGTTATCGTGCCTGAAATCGTAATAGCGCCCAAGCCAATTTAACAATAATAAAGGCAGACATATGGATCTTTGATGGTAACATACCGAATCCTGGAAGGCAGAAATTTATTATGCAACACAACACCGCAAGAGGCATCGGCATTATCGGGATCGCTCCACGTAAGTTTTCATACGTGGATGAATCGTTCGTTCTTGTCACTTGCGAGACGTAAACTTGCTGACCTTGTGCATTCGTAGTATAATAAGCTGTTTGCCTTACTTCCCCTACCCTTGGAGGCGGTGGACCCATGAACGGTTGCGGTTGCGTATAACCCTGTAAAGGAATGACGTCGTGGTGACAATAGAATCTTCCATTTCTAAACATTGCCAACTTGCTTGACAAGAAATCGGCCTACCCATATCGGGCCAAGAGAGTTTTAGACTGTAACTTACTTGGTACGGCTCTGGATACGGAGCAGTGTAAGGTATTGGGTTGGGTCCTGAAGAATACGCGGGTGGCTTGACAGGATAGGTTTCTTGCCGCGTGTCATGGTCCGAGTCTGATGACGAACTCGTCATTATTAAAGATCTTGTCTAAAATGGAAAGCACAAACCGATATATAATAGAGCATCCAGAGTGCCACAGTGATAGAGATTTCTATACTGCCTAGCTTAACTTCTTTCGAGAATCAAGAATCAATGTCACATTTATGGAATAGTCTACACTGAATGGTTCGGAAAGTCAACTGTTGATTCATATAGGCCTATGCTTTTTGACTTCTCTTTCGTCTTGTTGAAGATTTATAATAACTTCGAATTCCAGCACAAGACACACTCTAAAAGGTTGATTTGGACGGCAATCGGCTAAAACTCCGAGAGAAGCCGTGCAGATCAAATGCCCTCTTTCGGTACTAGCCTATAGAATAGCCTAATTGCGGCGGGGCCTCTTGTAGGAGGACACAAGACTGCATCTAATAATGTTGCTGTATTATCTATCCTATAAGAAACCAATAGAAGCACATAGCATATACTTTGAGTTGAGTGCCCAAGAAGTTAATATTTGATGATATCGTACATCACGAGGCTAGTGTCAACAACTCCCGTGTATATAGGTCATTCGGATAGGCCTATTATTTTTTACTCTGCTGTCCTCTATGATCGGATGTTGGTGTTTATTAGCTAATTATGTTCAGCAAACAGAAAAGGTTCGAGACCATTGAGATCACGAACGACACCGAGTCTAAAATATGAAACAATGGAAATGAAACAATGGCATTATGAGACTGTTACAAACACATGGTATGCACTAGTTCAGAATATTTCTGCTCTTGTAGCTGGGAAACAGTAAATGAATGAGTCATGTGTTTTACATCTGTCGATGAAAAGAGCCATTGGAAGCCAGACCGTAAAACACCTTCTGCAGCTGAAGACCAGGCAACTATCAGATTTCTCATTCCATTGAAAAGCCTAAAAATCGAAGTACCGGTATATAAAGTATTGCATTTTCTGCCCTGATATAGGATAAGTCTAATGTGGTCGTTTCTTTGTCTAGCCATGCACACTTGGGTGCGGTACGATACTGGCATACTTGAGTCAGTTTCGTGTGTCTATACCTGTCTAACACAGGTCTAAGCCATATTGCTGCCCTCAACAATCCTAGGCCTACTCTTTGTGATTAAGACAGCCTAATACTCAGGTACAAACAAGGAAGGCGAACGTGTATATGGCCGAAGACATATTCCATTGAAGGCAATCCGAATAAGCACGACAAACGGCACATCCTTTCAAAACCTTTGTTCGAAAAGCTTGCAGACATGTAGTATGTGACGACATTCTCGCCGGCATCTTCCATAACCGCTGAAAACGTATATCCTTGGCGGAATCCCGTTGCTCTGCCAAAATACCGTCTACAAATAGCAATTTCTTCTTCTGTTATTTCTTCCCAGTCTTCCCATAGAAGTTCCTGTTCCATGATCTCAACGTGAAAAATCAAAGTACGGTATGATGATAATATCTGCAGAGGTAAAAGAATTTTTAGCACGGCTGCGACCACCGGTCAGTAAGCTCGAATAAACGCGTCTTTCCCACTCCAACGCCTGCAGAATACAAATATAGTGCATTATATAACCATTACCAAAGCCTGACGTAAACGAACTGCCACTATACTGCCACGAAACTACCAAACCGACTGGGTTGCCATACTTTTATCTATGGGCAATTGGGCGTGGCCTACATTGCAGCAGAACCGCAGAAATTCGCCTCGCCGGTGTCGGTTCATTTAAGCATGACCTGTCTGAACGCTGAACAATGCAACCATTGTTGGCAACAGAGGAGTCGACACTCTATCCGAAGAGTCTCTATAGTATAGTGGCATTATAGAGAGTCTTCGTCTGGCATGAATACCGTTTGTGCTGACTTTAGGACCATCTGGTCAGTTGGCTTACGTGTATATAGGGATGATAAATTTTAGAATTTTTGCGGTCAACGCTACGACGTTCGACTTATCGCCAAAAGGTCGGATTTAATAAAAAAAGTTATCGACTTGTGGTGACGTTCTCTCTGTAACGTTAATGATGGGGATTTTAACGTCAAGACGGGATCCGCCCGCAAATGACTTCAAACCCTTCGGGATTTAAACTAGGCCTTACATATCTGAGCTCAAGCTTTACCTCGTCAAGGTGGTAAATTCAGACTGAGAAGGTATCCGTGGAAGCTCATCTGAATATCTGCTGACCATCTAGGCCTAGTAGTACCTTCCACTATAGAGACTCTTCAAGAGTCTCTATACTTCCACACCGCGCTTATCAGTGAAACTTTACGGAAGGACATCGTGCGTGTCCTATGTGTTTGTTTAATCTCTATGGTAGCGTGACATTCAGTACAACTGACAGAGGGCGCTGTGTTCTATAGCATGGCAGTTCAGTGATCTTGTTGACTTGTCGGTTGTCTGTCCCGGACTCCGATAGTTTCGTTTCCAAATAATTTTGGTTAGAGTCGGCGTGATGATACAATTAGATTGCAAATGGTTGGAACTAAGTGGTGGATCACGCGGAAATCCGAATTGCCAATACGACGGTGGGCTGGGGCCGGACGGGGCGCCGTACGAATTAATGAGTAGACATTTCGCGAATATGGCTTGTCACAACACCCCAAGTCAGGGCTCCGTTCGCTCGACGCTATTATTTCACGCTACGGTGCTGATCATGCAATAGCGGATCCAGGGGAGACGGTATGTAAGGGGATCTAATGTTTTCCGTAGGCACTGAGTTGGATACTAGACTAGACTGGAGTAGCGTGAGATTTGAAAAATGCTTATTTCCATCATTAGGGGATGTGTGCCCGTCGAAAGTTGCTATCCCTATGGCTAAAAACATAGCCGTAGCTGAGCGCACCGACGAACCAGTGAGATATGAATGACATCACGAGAAGGCCCACCCGCCGAGACATGCGCCCCCAACTGGCACCGTCCTGTGATGCATGGGCTGAGGTATATGGTACCTAAGGCAAAAGGCATCGCGACCCATGCAAAGCGGAGCCGTTGCCGTCCACCTCTCCGACTTTTTGGCATTATCGTTAATGACTTTCTCGGTATATCTGGCAACCCTCAATCGTGCAACGTCATTCATATCTCAATGGTTCGCTCAGGTACAGCTATGTTTTTTGGTGTAGGGGTAGTGATTTTGAACTTTCGATATTTCCGTAAATAGTTATGACCAAGAAGTGGGACGAGAATAGTTGTGTTCAGGAGGTTAAATTCTATCCTTCTACATACAATTCGGGTCGCTATTCTATAAATTTACCCATAAACCAATGCAGGCTAAAGTGGTACCCGTATATACTAATACTATAAAAATCAGCCTTAATTGCTTCGTGCTTGTTAATGACATTTGAGCATCACTATTACTAGATAGAGCCCACAATCCACAAATACCAGTCTTTCTGGACTTAAGTCAGTTCGGACCCTAACCATGTTACCAAGACCTAACCATATCTGTAACGTTATTGAAATTATGCGCTCATCACGACACGAGCAGGTCCAAACAACTGCATACCAACTCGTGACACATTGTGTGTTAAGGGCATTGTGGCTTGCTTCTTAAGCAATGAATGATCACATCAGCAGCAATGAATTAGGCTCCTCAAGTACAATGTCACCATCCATAGATAACCTACCTATACTAATCATTCATGTTGGTCTCCTAGAGATTTCTGTAAAAAATTTTTCATCCTATAATGGATTACACGAGAGACCCATGCCCATGGAGAATATTGGATGACTGTGGTGGAGCGTTTTCACTCGGATTTGTAGGTGGAGGAATCTTTGCTATGTTCGGTGGAGCAAGAAATGCCCCACAAGGCATTAGAAATCGTTTCATTGGGGCTGTATCTAACGCCAGGATAAAGGCACCAAGGACTGCTGGAGGCTTTGCGGTGTGGGGACTAACATTTTCATTATTTGACTGCTCCCTCGTAGCGTTACGTAAAAAAGAAGATCCATGGAACTCTATTATAAGTGGTGCGGGCACAGGATTTGTGCTAGCTATTCGTCAAGGGATGGGACCTGCCGTAGGGTCCGCAGCTATCGGTGGTGTTTTGCTAGCACTTATTGAAGGAGTTGGAATTGCCCTCAATCGGTTTCAAGCTGATATGTATAAACCTGTGGCACCCCAACTAGAAGATCCTGCCGCACTGCCAGACTTACAGTATGGATCGTGATGGCGGCGTTATTCTGCTTTGTATATATTTACTTTTTACATAACAAAAATTTGTTCACGATTTGCTGTCTTTAGCTATTTTGTCAAAGAAGATGATTGCAGAAAGGCTGTATTTGGCAGTTAGAAATCATGAGCCATGCTTGTTATGGATATTGTTCAAATCTTTCTACTCACGGATAATGGCACGTAATGACCATTAGTCAACGGAGAGTTTTTTCAGCACCGAGATTTCAGACATCTGAAGATGTGCATTATCGACCAGTCAGCAGTTCACTCATCAGGTTTTGTCCAGGATATTAAAATGAATTTGCAGAACTCAAACCATGGTCTACGAAAAATGAGTGATCATGTTTGTTTTGTTCTGAAGACCCAAAAAAACTAGTTATAGTTGGTGTGTTGGAGGTTGAATCATCTGTCTCATCTTTGGGCCAGATGACTTCTACAGCTTCGTGTTGAAGTACATTCCTCGTCGTTGACCAACTGAACCGAACAAAGTCAGGAAATCCGAATACTGGGTCAACATTGCGTCGAAGCCAACTTTTGGTTTTAGGGTCAGACGGGTAGCCCGATCCATAGTCAATGTTTTTGTCTCCATTCTCCCCGAAGATCCAAGTTTTAACAGTTTTATCTCTGCATACCTTTGCGCATATACTTGCAGCACTAACAATTGGATAAGTGGCATCGGCTTTTGTTTCAACAGTGACATCAATAGTTGGAAATCTTTGCTTCAGCTTGGCCTGATATGCCTCTGGTCCTCCAACCGTATCAACATATACCTCGGTTAGCTGTATGCCACTATCTTGCACAAATTTTATGAGGCCTATCGCAGTGTCGTGGGATATGGAGTTCAAATTGTACTTGTTTTTGCTAAGCATCGACTTCGATATATATTCCGGTGATAAGATATGAATAACCCAACCTATGAAATCTTGCGTGTGTGAATTCAGCTTGATAAAGAGTTCATCCCTTTGCTCCTCCTTCAGAACTTTTGAATCATCGCAACCCAGTTCTGCAAGCTGATCTTTGAAGGAAATGGGACAAACACATGCAGCATAAACCATGGGGCCTAAAACAGGGCCCCGGCCAGCTTCGTCTATTCCCAGAAAACATGGTGTATTTTTCAGTTTAACTGGAAATTCCGAGGAGAATCTATGGTTCGATCGCTGATCTTTGAAAAATCCTGATATATCCATGTTACAGTTTTGTAATAGGCCTACATGTACTGGTACCACCTACTTCTTGTTGCGTAACTTGTAGGCTATCTATTAGTGACAGTGAATATGTGAATGAAGATTATGGTGCTTGATTTTGGAGTCATGGCCCAGGAAGAAACATCCCCAATTTTGAAGCAAAGTTAGATAAATGATGAGGGTTGCAGGACGAAGGGCGTAGAGTGGTAACATTTTGTTTATTCACCATGAGACTGACCATCATCGCAATAACCCTGATCAGTATATAAGCCAAATGATGTGGTGCCCACTTCTTGAAATGCATAGGGTTGAACGCTCGTTTCATCTCACTACCGACAAGAGAGTAGCACAAGCCTGGCCTAATTTTGAATTCAAACGCTTAAACATAACATGGAGATTGGAGAATAGCGATTTTTATGTAATCGGTGGAAAAGCATTGGCTGCTTGTCAGCAGACATGACGAGTGATGTTTCCGTCTTTTCATTTAACTACGAAGAATCTGCGATCGAATTCTCTCATTCGTCAATATTCACCACAAGAACAACCTGAAATCAACTAAAAAGTGCCGACCGAACTGACAAATACAGCGAATACAGCAGCCAATCAATCGGCATTGCCGTGCCCGCTCGTGCGTGCTAAATCTTTAGGGTTGGTGCGATTTACCTGACATATAGGTATTTTGGTGACATATACGTTCCTGACATATACGTTTCTCCTGACATATAAGTAGCATGACATATAGGTAGCATGACAAATAAGTAGTTGCCTGACATATACGTAGTCTTCCGACCTGACATATAAGTAGCATGACATATAGGTAGCATGACAGATAGGTTGCTGACTCGTGACATATACGTTCTCCTCCGGCGTGACATGTAGGCTCAGTTAATATACCAATGCCTTATGGAAACTTCTCTCCTAGTATGGTGAACATCGTAAGTTTACCGACCCCACAAATGTTGTCCCTAAAACACTCTACCCCTCCCCATAAGCAGAGGGAAGAATTTATTGTAGTGATATTTGTCTTATGCTCGCTATTGCTATTTAGTAGTGCAACTTCTCTCCTAGTACATGGTGAATCTAAGGGTGAACCGTAAACTTCACTTACGGGCCCAATCCGAAATCAACGAACGGTCCACGTGTAGCGCGAGGCTGCAATATCCCATGACCTTTGGTGGCTCGTGTGTTGCCATGTTTGGGCCATTTACGGCCGTAACTGGCCCACGTGAGTCCTATATACGGCACGTGACATCTGTGACAAAGATGTTTAGGCTACATTTGCAAGGTATCTCCGTAACAAGGCCATGTGTGGGCCTCATAACGCGTGGAGTTCCATGCACTAGTCTTGGCAACCCCACACGAGGGCCACGTAGGCCTACGGACGTCGCATTTTTCGGACTGGGGCGCCCAAAACGCTCCAACCTCCCCCGGTACTCCGATAAACCCGTAATATGGAGGCTGTAGGGATGAGAGTCCCTTATAACCCTTTCTCTCCTCACCATAGACCACAATAGTGATAGATGGAGATCCCAGTCATGCGTAGATCATGCTATAGGAGACCTCTCTCGTATTATCGCTATATAATGCTGCGCTCGTGCATGTATGATGATTATGAGACTCATTACTCTCTCAAGTACTGTACCTCGATGTAGGCTGTTCGGTGCCTTGTGTTTTAGGCTTAGTTAATACATCATCTCTCTGCAACTCGTCTGTGTTGAAGCTCTATCATCCCGAAGTTATAGAATCACTTTATTGAGGCGCTACCTACTGCGTTATCAGGCGACCGTGGAAGATACCGAAGTTAAGTATTCGGCACACTCCGCGGCAGGACGGCAATAGGGAATTCCTACGGACCCTAAGTCCCTACAAGGCCCACCAAACATGGCAAGATCTGCCTCGTGAAAATCTAAGTGTAATTTCAATGTTTATTTTTTTGTTCAAGGCAGAGAATAAACACAGAACGAAAAGGCAAGGACCATTGGTTTTTGCCAGCATATCTATATAGCCTCAGTGTATCGGTGTCACTGTGCGGTGGTGGGTTCAATTATTTAGCAGAAATTGCTAAGAATTTTGGACTGCACCATATCACGTACGATCATAATAACTGATGGAATTTCAGTCTATCCACAAAATTGAGATATCTCAGAAACTATAGGCTATATAACGGCGGGTACACTCTAAAACTCCGTCCAATACATCCACATCATTATCCGGCAATTCCACAGGTTTTATCGCGTTTCCACATCTGAAATAGTATACAGTATACATAAGGTTACCACGGAAAACCGAGATCGGTGAGCATGTTCATTAGCCTACATCAAAAATTTTCTTAAGTATAGTATATATTGCATTAATAGTGCTGCATCTACAGTAGGCGTAGTATATAGAATATGTAGCCTATACACAGTCTATATGATAAGTGAATATTTTAATTGTAAATTCGCGTAACTAGCAAAAAGTGTCACAGATGTAAGGGCATAAACTCACCCGGAACCCTGACATTTGCATTACGTACACTCTTTGGTATAATTCAGCCGAAGAGAATAAACCACTCCTACGCAGAACATGCATAATATTCATGCGGTGGTCATTTTCACACAATACTACCGATTTAACAAAATCCTTTCTCACATGAACCGGGAAAGGAATGCCTCCGTGTACACTCATTCGTACGAGGTATATTGCCCTTCGTGCATCAACAGAATGTGCGACATCTTCAATTTCCACGTTATGCACTGTTCTGCAATGGCTCGGAATAAAACGTGTATACGTATAAGGATTTCGAGCATACCGGACACTCGGCATTTTTTTCATTACCCGTGACTGATGATTCGTTATTGCAGGGAGGAACAGGAGCGAATTTGCGACTATCTGCGGAATCTTGTCCGTCCAAATTGTCAATCGTCTTTGTCGTGGCAGTAATGTTACTATTGTTGCAGTGTTTACTGAGATTACGGATGAAAGGTTGTTTATTTACGACAGAATGGCCGCATTTCGGGCAGTGAAAGTGCGCTCTATGCAAGATTTCCTTATCTTCATGATTTATCTTGCACGAGAAACAAATATTACTATCAAATGGTATAGTGCCGTTCAAGTGACTTTGAATGAAATGTCTCTTAAAATTGCATCGAAAGAAAGTTTTGAAAAAAGAAGAGCAAAGGCGACAATGCCAATGTCGACTTTTTTCCGTACAAAGACAGGCGTCAGTGATAAATTCCCTGGGCAAATCTTCATCAACTTCCTTCTTCGGAATGTATACACGTAAACAGCTGTCTCGATTAGACATAACCCTATTATTTTACTGCCGTAGCCTAACCCCTGCAAATGCCTATATATTCGATTAATTTTGCAATTTTACTTTAATAAGCTGGACTGGACGTTAAATCTGTGGTGAATTATATATTATTTTTATTACAATATCGTAAAGATGAAGATTCACTACCGTCCAGCTTTGGTTTATTGAGGGTTACAACATTCACAAGCTTCCGTAGCTCCACTCCTACCTCAGGTGAAGATGGCTGAGAATCATCTTTACGATATTGTGGCAATAAGTAAATCGCTTCTGTACAAACGCAGGCGTTAATGATAAATTACCTGTGCAAATTTATCTCGACAATTTCTTCCTTCGGGTTGTATACGCAAATCGCTGTCTCGATTTAGCATAACCCAATTTTACTGCTGCGTAGCTGCACCCCCAGTATGCCTATAATTCCATAAATATTACAATATCGTAAAGAAGATTCACCACCGTGCAGCATTGGGTTATTTATCAGGATTAAAACACCCACGAGCTTTCGGAGCTCCGTATATAAATCGGCAATTCTAACAACTTCAAACAAAAACTACGGCGTATAACAAAGGCGTTGGAAATTGATCGTAGATTAGGAAATAGTAGGTAACTGCGCTGGGAATTCATCCTAGATTAAGAAATAGCGTTTATCCAGGGGGTTGTTGGTGGGTTTGCGAATATCGTAATATGTCATTGAACTCCGCGCTGATCTGACTCCAAACTGCGTGTTCGAAACATCCCACGATAAACGCCACGTCAGTGACGTACGCTTCTATAGAGCTCTTCGCACAGCGGTCTGTCTATATATACTGTTCTTACACGAGTCTTAGCTTAGACAGAATTGATGCCGAATTTGATGATTATATTGCAGGTATGTATAAAGTTTTTTTGGTGAGGGCCAAATACAGAAAAATGAGCAAAGGCTCGGGCCACTCACTAGAGGTGACATATTGACACATGATTACTGTGTGTATTTCTAAATACTATTTCGAAATTCTGTATTGTGCATCCCTACTCGTGGTAAATGATTTTCTTTGCTTAATTTTGTTTAGTGGAGAAGCACCTTTTCCGTTACTGGCTCCATGTAGTGTTAAAACTGAGAAGTGCAACAGAGTTGAGCTCAAGCGCCATGTGCGGGCCGTATTCAACTATATTTTCAGAATTTGCTTCGGGCCAATAGTTTGGACACCCCTGTTTATTGAATCGATATTCCAAGTCACTTCGATAACACGTTCGTACGATGAAACAATATTGATAATGCCGAATTACGTCAGCGAATTATCTTCGCATAGCTTGAAATCTTCTTTATAATAATAATAACTGTTATAATCGGAACAGCAGGAGGGTATTTTGTTACTACCAAGTCAATTATCGATTCCGTGTGCTATATGAGTTACTGGATTATATGTCTTGTTTGGTATAACCCGCTAATGGATAATACTCTCAGAGAATTTAGGGCATGTCCGAGTGTCCTAGATACGACAGTTGATGTCGCGTATATTCATTCCGGAATATATATGCGCGACACAAGCGGTAACATTGGGAAACCTGCGTTACCTGAGTATATCCACTATCACTGGTATACACCAGGAACTGCGGCACCTGCGATACCTGATGAGTATATCCACTGGCCCCACAAGCTCGGGTGCTACTTTACGAACATTGACCACTGTCGAGGCATTTTCACCAAATTCGGATCGAAGTTGACTTGTCTATAGGGTCTCCCTATGGGACAGGTTCAGATTACCGGATAAATGTAATAGTATTGCTGCCATCATGTAATAATATTGCTTTCTTATATGAGCGGTACTTTATTCCATAGCTCGACAGTCAGTCAACAATAATAACGACGCAGAGTCGCAGAACACGTGCTAGTATAGATAACTAAACTACTACTGTAGTTATCTATAGTGCTAGCTGTTGCGTTGCACTACTAAATAGCAATAGCGAGCATAAGGCAAATATCACTACAATAAATTCTTCCCTCTGCTTATGGGGAGGGGTAGAGTGTTTTAGGGACAACATTTGTGGGGTCGATAAGCTTACGTTGTTCACCATACTAGGAGAGAAGTTTCCATAAGGCATTGGTATATTAACTGAGCCTACATGTCACGCCGGAGGAGAACGTATATGTCACGAGTCAGCAACCTATCTGTCATGCTACCTATATGTCATGCTACTTATATGTCAGGTCGGAAGACTACGTATATGTCAGGCAACTACTTATTTGTCATGCTACCTTTATGTCATGCTACTTATATGTCAGGAGAAACGTATATGTCAGGAACGTATATGTCACGAAAATACCTATATGTCAGGTAAATCGCACCAACCCTCC
>JASFYC010000107.1:0-10919 GCA_030412335.1 Botrylloides violaceus
CCAAATAGCAAAACCCTACATTCCTGCGAGCGTTCATTACACGTGACCCGCTCTCATGCTTGTTATCATACCTCATACCATATCAAATCGTACTCTCAACTAAACCATAGCCATTTCAATACCTTGGTACCTCCAACATTGGAATTTGCACCAACGATGTTATACATTAGATATATAATTTGCGATAGACTTACGGTCGCACAGACTGTTCGATCGCTCGATCATTCGCCAAAATGATATTTCATATCCATTTGGCTTCATGAACCTTTTCATTGTTCAAGTAATGAGATGCCGGTTCAGGGAAAAAACAGTTGGCTTTAATTGATATGTACAAGCAAGTTTGAAACTTGACAATCACAGAACAAATTTATGCAGTTTATCTTGATAGTTATCTTGTTAACGGTATTTGGTAGCTGGTTTAGCTCCGAAACTTGGGTCGTTTCCTTGAAATACAATAAATCTTCCTTCGTGGTCAATAGGCCGATTCACGCAATGAAAGAGTGGAGTGGTTGTTTGGTAGCCATCGTAGAGCCATCTCGGAATCTAATATGGAGTGCAGTTTACTGCTGCAGCTCGCCAACATTTCCTCTTTTCTCATGAGACGGGGATCCACACTTCTTTTTCGCACTTGTTGCAGATAGCAAACTGCTCGCCTATCGCTCTGCCAAGGGTCGGTATTTCGGTGGGCATTCTGCAGGTCGGATCGGAGCAAGGATATGTTTTCAGCAAAGTAACTTCATAAGCTTCAGCAAGATGCCGCGCATTGAAAGCAAGATAAAATTCCACTCGCGTCTTTTTTTTAGAGTGAGACATGCTTATATCATATTTGGTTGGGATGAAAAACACTCTTATTCTAGCGTTTCTATTGCTGTCCACGTCTAGCGTGATAATTCCGTCATGTGGTCGACATTGTTGAATATTACCGGAACAAACTTGGAGTTTTGATATTGCTTCGGAATTAGTCCAGAATTTCCCGTTCCATTCTCCAAGCTCCGAGAAATGTTTCAATCTGTTGAAGTAATTTTGGCTGGTGCTCATACCCAGCCACTCTGCACTATCAGGTCCATACATTGGCATGTTGTCGCGATGCTTGAGATCTTCGTATAGTTTGCGTGATTCTTCTGCGTATAAATTTGCAACATCTGGACTCAAAGAAGAAATGCATATTGTCGTGGACAGGAGATAGCAATAGAATCTGGATAGCGATCTTATTTCCTGTTTGTCTTTCCACTTTTCTACTCTTGCGAGAACGTCTGTTTGAGTGTATATCTTAGTCATGCATGGATGTCTGATCGCTTTTAACCACTCAGTCATGTAACCAGAAATGCGTGTATTTAAACCGTCTCTCCACACGGTATCACATATTCTCTCGTAAAGGGCCACTAGTGTAGAAGCGTCATCGGCATTCCTCACATCCTCATTAATCTTAAAATGTGTTCTTGCAACACTCTTACTTTCCTGTTTCAGTTTAGCTTTTAAAATAGAAAGGTGACATTGCATAGAATGCATGCTGTTGTCACTGCCGGCCCACCTCTTGAGAGCTTCTGTTGCATTCTTGAAAAAGTAATTATAGTTGTTGAAACAGTCGCTGATTTGTTGCTCGGGTATATATATCTCTTTAGATCTGTCTGAAATACATTCAGCAAGTAGCCTGTCGCACTCATGGAACGATGTAAGTGCAAATTCAGCAAGTTCCTTATAAGGACTTCGCTTTTGTCGAAGTGACGTGAAATTATCATCACCGACAACCTTCGCTAATTCCGATAGCTGTAGTCGAACTTTAAGCTCACCAATATTTGCAAATGAGGGATTAGAATTATTCTGATAATATGATCGGGCATTTTCGAAACTACGAATGGCCTGCTTGGCTTTTTGTAGACAGAAACGGATCAACTCCGGCTGGTTCTTATTCTTCAACATATGAGGTAACAACTTGCCCATAAAAGCCCCGATGCGGGATTTGATACTGGATATGCATGCGAATCCGGACATGTTGAAAATTCTTGTCATGACGTCGTCTGGTTTTGGCGTATTTGATCCCGCCATATATCCACTTGTCCATCTCAATTCCTGTCTACGAACTTCGATTGCCTGCGCAAAACACTCATCTGCTTTTTCGAACTCACGAAGTTTCGAATAAAATCTTCCCAAGTGAGCTTTAAACTCGGCCTGTCCAGGAAAGCCCTCTACTAATTTTTTGAATACGACTTCTTGTTCGGTTGGATTGTGAATTTCCTCTATAAGTTTTGAAAAATGTGTCTTATATCCGACAGTTTCATCCTCGCCAGGGTCGCTATAGTTTCTTCTGATGAATACTGATGTTAATATTTCATAAACATGCGGCACTATGTTTTTCGTGATTCCAACATATTCGGTGACGTTATCAATAAACTTCAGCGCCCACGAGGAGAGCACTTTGCAAGCCTCTTTGCTGAGTCTGCTTTCCGAGCACTCAAAGTCAGTCGTTCGTCTACGCACTAAAACTTGCTCGATGATAAGTTTACTAACAACAAAATGAGTGATTTTCCAACTGTCGCTTTCTTCCGTTATGAACTGTTGTGCGGCGTGGGGGAGATCTTCGATATCTACTATTTCATTATCGTACTTGCCAAGTAGTTTACTAAAAAGTTTGCATGGAAGTCCTCGGTGCCCATAATAGTTAGCTATTGATAGCAATACCAGAACGGTATGCCAATTTAAGATTTCTTCAGTCCCGTGAAGCTGAAGGTATCCGTGGACATATTGTCGCACTCCGACAAATTCAGATTGGAACGCAGTCATCCCATACTCAAAGATATACGGGTGATTATCATTTTTGCATTTCATTGACAGTTTCTTTAGTGCAGGAGATTTGCTAGGGACTGCTTTACCATAGATATCAGTAAACTTTGTCGCTTCTCCAGCCGAAACTTTCGCAGGAAGATAAAACTTGTTGTCGTTGCTTACTGGCAATTGCCCAGATTTGGAAATGAATCTTCTCACATGAATTAAAATAACTCGGACTTTAGCTTCAATTGCCAACCCTGATATTTTGTTGACATCGTGCATACTGTTGCCATCCAGAAGAAGTACAGTAGGTAAAAAAGTTTCATTTCGAAGAGTGGTCAGTATATCTTTCAGGGTTTTCATAGAAAACCGCTCTGGCATAAGCTCGCCACAAGGCACCTGGTTTCGCAACGAATGGAGTAATCGACGCGCAAAAGTCGTGCCTCCGCCACCAGGTGAATGAAGAATTGAGACAACCCCGGATCTACCAGTAGAAATATGTTTAGACTCAATGTAGGATTTGACTTTCTCTAATGTCTCTCTTTCCACGTCGTACTTGCCGCTTTCAAGAACTTCCCAGCTAATGCTACGTCCTCTCAGAAATGATGTACCCAGAACGTCTAAGGCCTCTGATTCCCTATCAGGAACTGTCGGTGCCCCCTGAGTTTTAACCAAAACGAAAACCACGCTTCTAATCCACGAAAGAGTATCTTCTGCAATTTCCACAGACGACTGCTCTTCTCCATTTTCAGAGAACTTCGGCAAAGTTTTCGTACCGGAGCGAGTAATCACAATGTCATCATTTTTCTCTGATAATTCTTTCATCCAGTAGCAGAGCATACCTACTGAAACCTCAATAATGTTACTGAGAAGTTCAAGTCTTTTAAACGTTCTGTAAAGCTGTGTTCTTTTGTTGGGCATTTTCTCTACGCAAATAATACATTCGAAGCAATTTAATCTTCCTTTCAGATGATGTCTCATTCCTGTCAATATCCTGTCCAAAGTATTGTCTAGATAGCTTCTACAGGGATACCACATTACCAAAATGATTGGTAATTTTCGTCCTACGCAATGATCAGCAAGGCTTTCTCCGTGACGAAGAATGGTGTTCTCCGAAACAACCACATCGGGATCGTGCTGACTAGCTGAGTTTCCAGAATTGTCTGTAATGGAGACCCAGTTTGTCGTATCATCGTCCAGAGGCTCTATTTGTTCGATTTGGTCAGTTTTAACGTAATTTCTTGTAGATAACCTTTCTCGGGCCCATAAGTACAGCCCTTCAGTGCTGCTTCTGGTGTCAAAATCAAAGACACGTATCCATGGAATGCATGTGACGTAACTCAGGGAAGGAGAATGATCGCGAATTGGACTTGAAATTAAAACGTAGCACTTCTTTTTCGTAATTTCACCGAAGAGTTGCTTAAATCGACTATATTCCTTTTCGGCCGAGTCCATCCTATCTTTAATTCTCATGCTGGCTGCATTGTGGTCAAGCGGTTGGTTTTCATCTGAAGTACTTACATCAGCTTCGAAATTCGACCCTGTGAAAAAGCTCGAGTCGGTAACCTTATCTCTAGTGAAAACATAGATGCAAAATACATTGCGCCGGTAGTTGTGGCGAGAATGCCAACTTGTGCTCAAAGATGATTTTCGTAATTCAGCAAGGCCCATTTTCAACGGATACACTGAACGCTTGGGGGCCTAACCTGCATACGCCAGAGTGTATAAAAACAGATATTGACATACTTTGACTATACCCACACGTTAAATAGTTTAACGTGTGGTGACTGGAAGTTTCGCTTTTACACGAGAAATGTATCGAAAATGCACCACACGCATATCTATCCTCCCTATCAAGTACCTCCATTTCCTATATTGGTTAGGATGTGCTTCCTACCTGAGTCTTCTAGTACGTTGGCAATTTGTGAGTTGTGGAACTGAATTACTTCCCTTACAATGACCTCGGCAGATATTCTATTCTCCAAAGATTTGCAAGTCAAGTCTCCCAGATATTTCGGAATGCTCTGGCGTTGTGTGTGTCGCTGGAGCAGTAGCAACGTGTTCTGTTTAGTGCACACTTCATTTTCGAGGAGTCTAACATGCAACTTGAAATCTTGATGTAAAAAGGCGTCGGTGATCAAGAACACTCTGCAATGTTATCAAGGAATTCATTAATTCCACTAACCATGGCCTACTAAAGTACTTTAGTAGGCCATGCACTAACTTACTGTCCGTATGCGATCCGCGAATATTTTGACGAGTCCATGACGACGCATTGCGGTTATATTCACCAAGACTATGGCCTGGCCCATACGAAGGTGATTCTGATTACCCTGCTACTGCTACATAGGCAGAATGATAGCAATAACAATGTCAGAGAATTTTCCAATCCACTGTACGAAGTACGTCCCCACGGTCACAGTGGTAGTTAGACTTCCCGGTAGGAAAGTTTTTAGTTTCATAAAACGACTACAAAATGCAAATTGTGTAGTCCAGAGAGACTTTGGTGTAGGCTAATAATTTCGTCTACAGTACCTGAGTCGGGAATGTTTTGCAACAGAATAGAGGTTTGCAAGCTTCGGTCTTGACGCAGGGGTATCTCGACACGAAATGCACGTTTCGATATCATGCCTCTGGATCAGGATTTGTTCTGCTTCGCGTACTTCAGGAGAAATCACATCGTCACAAAAAATTGCTACCGCACAATTTTCCAGCCCAGAAGAGCTAACTGTTTCAGTACCTAGAGTGGAAATATGTATGTATATTGTATATACGTGACGCAATCAGAAAGCAACATGCCAAGCCAGACGCGATAGGTAAATAGCGGAAGGAACTGAAAGGCAACCATCATGGACGGGGAAGCTTCAAGGAAACCGCGGAGACCCACTTTAAATATGTCTAAACGTGGCATACCGTGCAATAATAACATATCTGGATAGATCCACTTCCACACATAAACAGACGTTTATTCGCACGGGCTTGACGTCTAAACAAACTGTAGTTTCTATTTCGGTGAATTCCCGCTGTCACCGTTGGAGGAAATGATGTAATATCGCTTGCTTGGTAGACTCGGAGTTCGGAGTAGCCTATGCTTGTGACTAACACATAGATATAATTTACAAACACCACAGCCTCCGCAGGTCCACGGGCATTGCCTCCGAAAAAATACACGCACCTTGCGATAACGCTTAGGCATCGCGGCATCATAGGCCTATACGACAAGCCAAAAAGACCACAGGCCTACGACGTAGGCCCTATACGTACCTGAAATCACTGACAAACTGTCCAGCTCTTCGCACATCGCCGAGTGCAGTTAAAACTGGACCCTAATCAACTAATATATATATATATTTGCGTATAAAAAGTATCTAGCTCCTATTAGAATATATACTGCAGTTATATATCCGAGTTAGCGTGTAAGCTACATACATAAGCTTTCTAGATGCATTGATCTGCTATGTCTACGCCCACATAACCTAACTACCATAGAAACAACACATTAATAAACGCAAAAGCCTATAGCAACCTGCGATTAACGTACAGCGAACTTAGAAGGCTAATTTAGTCCTACCTGCGCTTTATACTCTAAATTTACGGTTACGGTATCCGCCTTTTCTTTGTCCTACTGTTTAAAGTCACTTCAGTATTCTTCGCTAAGGACGCGCTCTCTCGTTCTGTATTGTGTTTTGCGAGTGAATCACGACTGCCTTTTTGGCGTTTGGTAAACATTACTAAATTCATTACATTACATAGCGCACACACACGCTTGTCGCTCAGCACTCACTAGCAGACTAACTCTAGTCTGTAGTCTGTAGCCCATTCCTGGCATTATTTAAAAAATTGCGTACTTTTCAGTTACCGCATGCATCACACTACCTCTCCACGGCTGCTGTGTAGCTCGTAGCATTACTTTGGCAATGGTTACGTATTATAGTTCTTTGGCATCGTAGAGCAGCATATTGGTCCTAATCATAGCGCCCCTACTGTCCAGTGTTACGCGCAACGGTCTCAAGTTAATGCGACCAATGCTAAATGCTGATCTCGTGAAAAGGTGATGTGTAGGGCCTTGCGCCTTACGCGAGATGCACTAAACATGGCGTAGTGATTCCATTGCCCGGTGAATAAGGATACCTTACGTCAATTTCTACAACAAGAATACACCGGTAACCTGCTGCTGCTCGAACTACATCACGTAACCTTAGTGAGGCTTTATTGAACTGAGACACATAAACACCTACTGATAGGTAGTGTTGGCGTGGCAACACGCGGACCTGGCGAGGGGTGGTGGTACGATTTACCTGACATATAGGTATTTTTCTGACATATACGTTCTTCTGACATATACATATACGTTGTTTCCTGACATATAGGTAGAATTACATATAGGTAGCATGACAAATACGTCGTTTTGATGACGCCTGACATAAATATGTTCTACTTCGACGTCACAATGCAAATGCGTTATGGAACAATCGAACCATTGTGGGGCAGGCAGACATTTACGATTTCTCCAAACCAGGAGAAAATTTTGCATTTCGACGGAAGAGAGCGTGCGTATATATGCCTATGCCTAACCTCAACACATATTTGTCATATCATGCTACTTATAGGCCTACGTCACATCAGAGGAGAACATATTATGTCAGGTAACTTTACTTTTTTGTCATGCTACTTATATGTCAGGAGAGAACGTATATGTCAGAAAAGTATACGCCAGGCGAGAACCTATTTATGTCACGTAAATTCGACTAACCTACCATGTGTGTTCTCCTTCGACGTGACATAAGTAGCATGACATATAGCCGATATAGGTATAGCATGAAAAATACGTTGTTGACGCTTGACATACCGTATAGGCTACACGTTCTCCTCCGACGTGACAGTTAGCGACTTGGCGTATATATATTTCTACAAGGTGGGGAATAATGCTACCTTGTGCTCTGTAGTTCGATTTTTCTTCCGAAATATTTGAAGCAAACAGCCTAAATTTGTCCTTCAGTCCAAGCGATACTTCGGTGTTAAAGGTCAACTATATCGGTTAAGACAACTTTAGCTTATTTAGCAGAATATGTGCTGGAGATTCCGAAAATCGACATCTTTCGACTCAAAAATGCTTCGTTGGGGCGGTATCGGGCGCGTAAATGCGACATCTCCAAAAACGCGCTCAAGATCAGTGTACCGTTACAATGACGTCACTGGTGTGTTACGTTCGGCGAGTATGGCGACGATGCTAAGGGATTTACTAGCTTGGCGGTCTGTTTTCGTAAGGTATATGCGTTATGTAGGACTCGTGGACAGGTACAAGCTACATAATTCTTCATAGTAGGCAACTAATCATTCTATGTTCCAATTCAAGAATACTGGTTCAACCTAAACTAGTAGGGGAAGTAGTAGTCGTTGCTGCATTGCTGGTACCAGTATGGATAGTTTTACCAGTACAAAAAAAACGGAATAAGGGATGTGGGAAGAGCTGTGATGCATACAGATGTTCTAATACCACCAACAAAGAGAAAGGAATATTTGTCGAAGTATTTCCATGCAAAGAGAATGGGCCACCGCCCAAGACATCACCCAACTATAGCAATTGCGTTCTCTGCTCAGCACTCTTTAAAAAAGACTGCTTTGTCGAAGTTACAGAATTGCACTAGGTTGCAAGACAAAGCTCAAACAAGATGTAGTTCCAACACTATTTTTCCGACGGACATTTGAAAAATGTGTTTCGTCTACCCCAAGAAGAATGGCAGCAGCAAAGCTACAAGAAGCAAGAAGGAACCAATTGCTTTCTCAACAGGATCTCAGAGATGATGATGGAATGGATGTGGATATGGCAAATCCCTTAATATCTAACCCCTCACAAGCAGACACTGAAATAGTTACACCTACAGCTGCTGTGGGGATCGGTTACATTGACAGAATGGGTTATTTGTACTCCTGTTCGCCGAAGTTAGTCGGCGCATATCAAGTCGGATCACGCCTGCAGGGGGTTTCAAGCCACCAGCCCTCGCTGCTACCAGTCAAAGGGTACCGAGGGAGAAGGCAATTGCGGCTAGCAAAACACGCTTTTCAAACACACTCTCTTGTGGAAATCTGTTGTTGACATTTTAACTTAAATGTAAGGCTCTGTGATTAGTTGAATAAAATAAGTGAATGATGCACACCTGCTGTCTCAAAATCGTGTTGACAAAATAGAAGATACTTTCAATAGAAGGAATAGAATTCATTTTACAATAATAATGTCTCAGTTTCAAAGTTGGAAGCCAGTGTACTCTTCAGATGGGATCCGTTGTCTAATTCTGAACACTACACAGGCTTGTATAACTCTACGATTGTTCCTTCCACAAACTTTCCAAATGAGGCGCACAAAGCTTGTGTATGCAGTACGCCTCAATCTTCTGTCAGGCAGAAAATAATTATAATTTTATGTAATCCTGTCATTCCTGACTCAATGTTTTTTTAACTTACTCGTGCGGAGAATGATCTCGATAAATACTAGAACCGTACTGTTGACGAAAGCCGTAGTATGCAACTCTCAGTACCCATTCAGACAGGCTGGAAGGATGGATGTTGAGTGATGCATCTGGCATCCGAGGGATATTCCTTCAAAATTCAGTGATCCTGTCAACCTCTCTGCAGCACAGACATTCCGCTTCTGTTTGCATGATGCAAGAGCACCTGAAAAAATTTATACCCATCTGATTGAATGGCATAGAAATGTAGCTTTTAAGTACTAAACAGTATATTTATATCCCTTTTTGCCTTTCTGAAGTACTATACTACCAACTGAAATCATCAACCCTAATAACATGCCATTTAAAAGGCACCAGTGCCTTAGAAGACATGGTTGCATAGTTTGTAGAGGTCTGTTTAGGTTATACACTACTTCTCTATTCCATGGAAAATAGGTTAATTGTGTATATTACCAGGAGCAATCCTGTGAAGCAATTCTCAGATTTGCTAGGGTTGGTTGTTCACTTGATGCAGCTGGTTCATGGTGATTCGTGGAGCTAGAGGTTCGAGGTACGTAGGGTCAAGCACCTCTGAAAAGTAGCAATGCACAATTTATACATGGTAAAAAATGCAATATATTATTACATCATTTACATAGAAAGGGTTGTTGAATTTACAAGGCTATCCAGCGTTTGTATACTATTTTCCTTCATATCCAGGAAATCAACTGACTGTTCCAATCAACCTAAACTTCAAAATTGGTGCCGGTAGGCTACTATCCGCTGCCGGTACATATTCCGGTAACTATGTAATAGGCCTATCAAAAACAGTTACCTCTATCTGTTGACGTCACACACTCTACTTCGTCGTCTTCGGAATACTCGCTGCCATCCGATTCCATGAAGTTCATAGTCTACGCACGGCGCAAAATCGCCTTACGTGAAGCATACGCAGTCTATATAGTGAAGCGACCGCACAGCCAAAAGTTACACACCAGTGACATCATCGTCACGCCTCACTGCGTTTGCTCGCGTTTTGCCGTGGTTTCGTAATTCGTCAACTTTGTCGCCGAATATCTCGTATACCAGACAGTTTTATACAAATTCACCTATATTGAAATGATCACGAGCACAAACTGATCAATATTAGCCAAAGTTGTCTTGACCGATATAGTTGACCTTTAATAGAGGCGGTGGACGCCATATATGTCAGGCGTCAACAACGTATTTGTCATTCCACCTATACGTCAGGAGATAACGTATATGTCAGAAAAATACCTATATGTATAGGTAAATCGCACCACCCATATCGGCACTGGCGGTATGCTGATGCTGTGTACAGTAACATATTTCTGTCATGCAGTTGTTTTGGGAAAGCATTGCACCTTCCACCAGTGCTTGTGGAAACATTGTAGTCTTCGGTATACTGAAAACAAAACATTGTAACGTCAGGCAGTTACCGTTTTGTTTTCGTCAGCCGTGAAATTTATTTAATTTATTGTTATTTTGTCTATTAATATTTCACAAATCGACTGAATGGTAGGTTACAAACATTTCCTTCGGTACTCAATGGGTCTCCTGAGTTTGGCTCAAAATTCTGTAAGACAAAAGCTTTGTGGGAAGACGTTACCTGATGAACTTCGAACTTCTCTTATCAACCCACTCAATAATATATTGCAACTTCTGAGGCGTACTGTAGAGTTGGGT
>JASFYC010000108.1:0-19652 GCA_030412335.1 Botrylloides violaceus
ATTTCAAACAGCCGAGAATCGCAATCCATTGGCGTAAATGAACTGTGGATATGAAATCGCCACAGACTAGTGGTGAATGGATCCTAGCAGACATCACCGTAACTAGTCGGCGAAGGTACAAGTTAAGATACCCATTATACCCTTTGTAATACATTTTGCTTGCACGCAACCGAAAAACGCATCTTGTCGCCGAGACCACGAGAAAGTTTGCTGACAACACCAACTTATCTGGATACCCAAAAGGACAATTCTTAAAACAATTTGTATACTTTGAACTTTTATTCCAGCCACCATCACAATTTACCAACGTCTTTCTTATAAACACTGTACCGCATAGCAAAAGGCACTAGAGAAAGAGAGAAACTGCGCATTAAACAAACCGCCGAATACTTCTATCCGGCCTTGTGATGTAATGCTATGTCGTCGGCTATAAAACAAGTCAGTTCCGCGTTCATATCCCGACACTGCATCAAACAAAAGACGTTAAAATGTAACCGCCCCACAGTAGCCGGATATTTCCTGCAAATCAGATGAGTATAGAGTAGAGAAAGCAGGCACGGAGCTCGCAGTAAAATATGAACCTCGCAATTCAATAAAATGGCGATGGCGGACGATCCAAATAGTACTAAATTTAATAAGTCACCAAAGATTTAACGTCCAGTCAAGTGGAATATATTACACGAGCTTTCGGAGCTCTGCTCCTTCATCAAGCGATAATGAAATGAATTTCAATATGTTCTAAACAACAGCTATGAAACAACTAGTAAAAGATGTGAACGCAACGAGTACATGGAATTTTCAAATATATTGACATAAACTATGATTTCTTCCATTTGTGTAGTTTAATAAGCTTCTCGTTTCGCTTCTTCACAGCTTTAGGAACTTTAGTCTTTCTTTTTTCCCGGTTTTGTTCCTTCACGTTTCTTTTATGTTGTTTTTTCTCGCTCTTACTCAAATCACGCAATCGAACGGTTGTGTCAGGCTCCACAAACGTCAAAGAGCTTGATTTTACCACGGTTCTTCCGGAATCTAAACCCGACTAATTGTTACTCATTAAATTTCAGATGCTCAGTGCTCTCTATTTAAAAATGTAATAGGCCCATGGTCTACTTTAGCACAATGGCCAATGATAGACCCATTACGGTTCGTTTCAGGTAATTATAGTGATCTGTGGCGCGCAATGTTCCCGTTACATTAGGTGAGAAAATAGCATTTGGTTATGACGGCAACGTATACGTGGCACGTCAACTAACGGTGACGACATCCGACGATTAAACTGGGACGTCATTCGAACCCCTAGAATTTCCGGCCGAAACCAACTCTGATGACAATAGGTCTGTACGCACGTGACTGATTACAATTACCCAAAAACGATTATATCGGAAACTATGAGAATTGACCGCAACAATCCGTCGTCTAAGATTGACGGCCAATAAAGTATCTCGAAATATCTTGGAATAACGACCTGTGATAGAAATTACGCAATTCGCGCTTCATCAGTGATCATTCGCCTACATTTAGAATTTTCAAACAAAATTTCTTACCTCCAGAACAATAGTGGATAGCTTTGATCTTTACACCGGTATCAAAACAGATAACAGTTCGGTACATAATCTGAAACGAAAAAGTACTCAGTTTAAGAATACCGGCAGGCCTACGTCAAAATAATGTCTACTAGAACATCATGGCGAATCGTGGTTTAAATATCAGACAATTTGGTTTGGTAACTTTATCGGACAAGCAGCGCAAATCCATTCAGCAATATATCACGGATCAATCAAATTGGCCCGTCATAAACACTCCCGTAACAGAAGAAGCAGAGCGCAAAAATACATTACGTTGCCAACTCATTTGCTCTGACAACATGTTGCCTATTGATGGTTGCTGTGGACACCGCCTAAACTGCGATTGTGTTGTGAACGTCTCTTTTTGCGCATCAGACAAGCAGTTACAGTAGGCTATATAGGCATTTTCAATTTCAATCTTACCTGATTACTCTGAACAGTTGGCGTGTTCATATATTCATCCTTTGTAGAAAGAGAGACACTATAGTTCATTATAACGGGATCGCGGTCGCCGTCAATGTTGGAATAATCGCTATCTGAGAATTCAGCTTCTACATCATTTTCTTTCTTGTCTGGAAGTTGAATAATTCATAAGATCACACCACTCGACACAACACTCATTGACTTAGATACTAACCATTTCTAACAATCCTTTGAAGAACCTCGTCTGCCTCATTGCGATAATCAAATTGTCCTTGTACGGTATCAGCCATTTTAGTTTCTCGAAATCTAACTTTAAATGCTAATAGATTACAACACCGTCAGCACACGAGCACAGTAGACTAAGACACAGATTAACTCGAGCGACCGGTTTTATAGATTCCACCTACCACCGCGAAAGCGAATCAACGACTGCGGAAGCTACCAAACAAAAACAATAATGAATCTGTCTGTCTACGCGCAATTTGTGATGAGGTGTTCAACATCTTTCAATCCATCACGTTATCTCAGTGTATTTGAAGCGATGGTAGAAGAACAATGGGATATATACCCTGCGGATTAAAACGTACGATCTCGGTCATTATGGAACAATGACTTTTCCGCCACTTTATCACGAGAAAATGTTTATTTATCCACACATGTATATGCTAAAGACATCCTGCATCCTCGCGCAAGGGAATTGGTAGTCACAATCCCGTCATTTAAACGTTATCAATGTTCTGCACATTGGTCAATTTACTTTTTCAAACAATCCGTTACATCAATTATAAACACTCTATATTGCCGCCTTCCCACGTTCGTGACTCCATTCTTGTGGACTCATGTTTTGCACCTTCGATAAGGCAAAGATGTACCAGAGTCGGCTACTTATTGGATTAGTTAAATTTGTGTACTCTGATACATGTAATAACAAATGCCAAATATCCACAGAGGGCCCACAAAGCCTTTCATCAAAGTGACATAGGCCTACATCCCCAAAAAAATCATACTACCTCGTAATTAAAAGGTATTCAATGTATGCTCACGCTTTATCCAACATTTCGAATCAAGAACGCTACAGTAGGTCATATATAAATAGGCTACAGTACATGGGCTCTACATTGTCGCATGGGAGAATAGGAATCTGACTTCTTTAAAACGCTTGGTTGGTTCACTATTCCAAGATCAATGAAAACACCAACTTCATCAGTTTTGGAGAAAAGTCACATATGATGTACATCCGCATGACACAAACGAAAAATATACAATGCCATTTTAGCCAAATTCTGTTGCTTGATCGAATAGATTCCATGATGCGTTTCGTAGGTTTCGCATTCGAAAACGCATCAACATGCTACCGTCGAGCAGGCTCATTTGGTCCTTCATTAGAATAGCAATATCGCACTTGGTAACCAATCCCAGTTTAGTATCAACCATCATACTGCCTAGTTACTTACAGTATGTATCCCCATCACCACCTCGATTAGACAAAGGCAAGACGGGAGCAGTCATATTTGATTAAACATGCATAATCTCATTTGGAGATGCAAATTATTGGAATACTAGCTGGCTATCCCGGTTTCACACGGGAGATAGGCCGACAACAGAAGACAAAGTGTAGCCCATGGCCTACTACATGAATGTAGTAAGACGCCGAACCGAAGTACAGTACGGAAGCAGAACGTTGTAGCCAGGCTACCTTACGCGACCAGAAGTGGTGAAGAAATTGTTCCGCTGGATGGCAGAAGCGATTAAAATGGTTTCGGCGTATCGAAACGGCCTACAACATACAAAAGACATAGTGTAGCCCATGACCTACTAAATGATTGTAATAGGCCATGTGTAGCCCAACGCGAAAAATGTGTGAGACGCTTCACTCTCCTCTTGACGATGAAAAATGGCTCCCCGATTCACTTCTCATATGCATTATCTAAACCCTTATGAATATATCTAAGATGCCGAACCGAACGACAGTACGTAACCAGAACGTTGTAGCCAGGCTACCCATACGAGACCAGAAGTGGTGAAGAAAATGTTCCGCGAGATGGCAGAAGCGATTGAAAAGGTGCATCTCTGATTTCGGCGTATCGAAACGCGGAAATTGCAGCATGAGCGATGTATAATTTACGAAATACACGCCGGAAGCACTAAAAACAACCTGGTCGCACGCATAACGTCGGTTTCTATATCCCTGTAAAATCTGATGGCGATAGCTTTAGTTGATTCGTTTACCGACATACATGCCGGCTCTTTTTATTTATATAGAAAGACGCGTTGTTTTCAAGGCGATCTTAAGATCGCCTTTGTTGTTTTAACAGAAAAATATGTCAAACAGACCCTTCCAAACTAAATAGGCTACCGATTATTTCGTGAATATAATTGACGACGTCTTTCACTCGAATTCAATCAATGCAATTTTCAGCTTCGATCTATCGCGCCAAAATTATACCGAGGAAATTGTATAATATTCCGCAAGACAATCAGTCCAGTAGGAGACGCCGAACGTTAAATACTTTAAGTGATTCTTCTACCATAGAATAATTCTTCCTTCTTTAGCCCACGACTGACCAATGCCAACCATTTCACTAAATATAATTAATAGTTGATATAAATGAGCATGAGGCGCCTTCAGTTTCTTTTCAATAATATCGGATATATCGATACTATAGGCATCTCAATCAGACCCGCAACCAGCGTGGGGAACAACGGGCATTTGCTGGTCCGCTCATTCATCAGGTGAAGATGGAATGAAGAACGAAGTTCAATCATTAACTTTGTTGTGGTTGCGATTTCTATCCGGGGTATAAATCGGAAATATTGACAAGTGTACCGCAACCATTGACTTCACGTACATGACCTCAGCACTTTAAAACGGTGTAACTCATAAACAACAACGATAAACTAAGATATTCCGTGTCGGGGTGGTCCTGGAAACATGTTTTTCTCGTATTTTGTGTTACGGCGGATGTTAAAGTGGTGCCTCTCGACTGTTGGTAATATTTGCAGGGAGTTGTTGATTTGATGAATGTATGTCAGGTCAAATTACGCACCTCGACGCATTCCTGATATTGTTGATTTGTAGCCTAGCCCAAGTTTGACATACGTTTACGGTAACCTTGTAATGGTATGGGCTAAGGTATGCGCACGCGCAGCTTATTTCTGTCGCATTTGGTTCAAGGAGATCCTACGATACCTATTACCCTTTGTAATACCATTTGCTTACATGCAACCTGTAATGATTGGACCTAATAGGCCCGATTTAATGAAGTAATCCATGCGGATGTATCGTGATGATTGAGTGCGTGCTGTTATTGCTGTTAGCATCCTACCTTACATCGTACACCCAAGGTCTCGTTCTAATTAGATGCTGGATCTAGTTTGCGGGTGTTGGGCGTCTTGATTTTGTTAGCATCTTTTGTTACAGCTTACACTAGTTACTTCATGGCCTACTCTAAAATAGGCCATGGTTACCTTTTCTGTTTATTAAAGCTGTATACAGGCATTCCGATTGTTTTGATTATTTCACAACCGACAAACACATATGTTGTCGTCGAGACCACGAGAATGTTATTTGCTTACAACTATGGGTTGTTTGGATTTCCAAATGACGATTCTTAAAATGAGATGTATGCAAGGCGATCTTCAGGTTTTATGCCTATGCTTTCATGTTTCAATTCAAGTCACCATCACATTTCATCGAATCCACCATATAAACACTGTACCATATGGTCAAAGGCTAGAGACAGAGTAACTGCGCACCGACATTTGGAATGTGAACACGCCAAATAGTTCTAGCCGGGTTTTTGGTGGTTAGGTCGTCGGCTACAAATCATGTAGGCCCCACGGTCAAATCCCGAAACTGCATCATACCAGACCAGAGCAGACCAGAGTTTTATCATTGCAAGGGCGGCAATCAATAAACAAGACGAGCAAAACAAATAATGAATTTCAAATATTCATGAGAATTGTGTCCTTCAAGTTGCAATAAAGGCATCACTGATGGTAGGCCTATTATTGAATAATAATAATTTGTCAACTAGCGATCCAAAACTTGGGAAATTGCATGTTAATTGTCGAAACTAGAGATCACAACAAGCGGCGTCGGCTTGTCGCCGCTCAAACCATCCGCCTCCAGATTGCGCTCGGCTGCGATGTCAAAATAATAATAGGATACGCATCCTGCGAATTTAACGTACCATCTCGGTCATTGTATACCAATGACTTGTCCGCACCTTTATCACGCGAGAATGTTTAATTAGCCACATGTAGCTACAGACATCCTGCATCCTCGCGCAAGGGAGCTGGTAGTCACAATACCGTCCTTTAAACGTTATAGTGCTCACATGGGCTACTTTAGGCTGTGGTAGACCATGGTGCTCATAGTGGTAATTCTGTTGTTAATCATTACTTCGTATATTACATTGATTGCTCTTCCGTTTCGGGATACGACCTCGTGTCTGTTCCCTCGTGTACGATTCATTCATTATCTGGACCTCTAAGCGTTAACAGTGTTGTTTAGTTAAAGCCGCCTTGGTTCTATATTGAGCAATACATCTGTTGGATCTGTATCCTGCTTTACGACAATTTAACCAACTAAAAATTGATGTCGGACAAGTTTCTTCAACCCCAAAAGTTGGACGTGAGCCCGGACTCATCTACTGCGGGAAAAGATTACAAACATTGGAAAAGGACATTCAATAACTTCCTAGCAGTAATTCCTGAAGAAGTGACCGTAGGTAAGCTGCAGGTCCTTTCTAATTACGTGTTGTCGGCAGCTTTCTCATTTTCGAGGAAAGCAATTCGTTTGATGCAGCCATCGCACAGCTAGACAAGGTATATAAACCTAAGAATGAAATCTTCGCCCGACACCTGCTCGCAACTCGATGACAGAAACCTGAAGAAAACATCGACGAATTTATGCGGTCGTTGAACGAACTATTTAAAGATTGCACTTTTAGAAGCTTGACTGTCGACCAACATCGCCAGCAATTTTTCCTTGATGCCTTTTTTGTCCGGTTTAAGATCTACCGCAATCAGAGAACGGTTACTCGAAATTAATGACGAGGTTTCACTCGAATCGGCAATTTCAAAAGCCCGATCACTAGACCTTGCGCAGAGAAGTTTCAGCACGTATACTGACACCCATTGCTTATCGATTAAACCGTCCGTTGACGATGATGCTCCAATACCGTCTAACGCCATTGCTAAAATTAGAAAATTCTCCAAAAAATGTTACTTCTGCGGAGAATCATGCCATCAAGATATAAATGCCCTGCAAGAGATGCGCATTGCGGGTAATGTGGGATAGTTGGACATTTTGAACGCTCGTGTTCCAAGAAATCCAGGGACGGCAAAGTTACAACAACTGCAATGATTACTTGTTTTGCTTCGATAGGAGTCCCTTTGTGTCTACATTAAGCCGCAGTCGATGTCGAAATAGGCAAGAAATCAACGCTAGCACTGATTGATTCCGGGTCATTCGAAAGTTTCATCAGCGCTGAGTACGCTTTAGAGCTAAACCTCAAGCCTTTCCCTTATTCAAGGATGGTTGCATTAGCTCGAAAGCTTGCTCAGGAGAGATAACGGGCATTGTATACCAGGACGTTAGCGTACACCGCAAAATTACAATAAATTCTACTGAAAGTTATGAAAAGTCTCTGCGCAGATATAGTGTTGGGAAATGATTTCATGAAACTCCATAAAGAAGTCACCTTTGTTATGGGGGAAGTCGCAATCCGCTGAAGTTGTTGGGAAATCATCCCCGTATAAAGGAACAGAAGGGTCTTGCAACGTGGCGAAAGCCTAGTTGCATGAAACATGACGCTAGTTGCAAACCAATTGCTACGAAATCGAGACGATACAGTTGAGCGGACAGTAAATTTATCGCTCAAGAAATCCAGAAGCTCTTAAACGACGGAATCATCGAACCTTCTTCCTCTCCATGGAGAGCACAAGTGCTAGTCGTGGATGACGGTCGCCACAAAAAGCGGATGGTTATCGACTTTTCACAAACAGTAAACCGATATAACGTGCTTGATGCCTATCCGCTCCCGAGACTTGACGATCAAGTGAACATGATATCTCACTTCAAAAGTGTTCAGTACTCTAGACTTGAAATCAGCGTACTACCAAGTTGCATTATCAACGGAGAAACGACCGTATACTGCTTTCGAGGCTGACGGTAATTTATACCAATACCGTCGTATCCCATTTGGCGTCACTAACGAAGTTTCGCGTTCCAGAGAATCATTGATAGCATCATTAACGACAACAATCTTGAAGGAACGTTCGCTTACCTTGACAATATCACAATCTGCGTGAGGGACAAAATGATCACGATAAAAACCTAAATGTCTTTTTGGATACGGCCAAAAACTTAATCTGACTTTCAGCGATGCAAAATCTAAAATTTGCTCAGATGAGATCGACTTGGCTATAGAGTTGTTGATCCTGTTACACACACCACGTTTATTCCACCATTCAACAAAAGCGAGCTAGTGAGTAGACAGAACGCATTTAACCGCACACCGCATTCAACATAAAGAGAAAAAGGTAGTCACGTGACATCGACGTGTTACCACATGATTAGTGCACACAACACACAAGTAATAATCACAAAAGATTTACGATCACATTACAACACTCCCGCTTGATCGTAATTCTACACTAGTCCCAACTTAATCCTAAGGTTATCAAAGCGAGGTCTTGGGAGAGCCTTGGTTAATATGTCGGCCAACATATGCTCTGTGGGGCAATATTTCAAATCGATTACATTCTTTAATACGGCATCCCGAACAAAATGATGCCGTATGTCAATATGTTTGGTTCTACTATGGGAAACGGGGTTTTTAGCGATAGCCAAGGTACCTTGGTTGTCTTCCCATAACAGAGTGGGACAATTCTCTGGATAATGCATTTCGGTAAGCAGCCTTCTCAGCCACATAATCTCCTGAGTGGCAGAGCTAACAGCTACGTATTCGGCCTCTGCAGTAGAGAGGGCAACCACGGATTGCTTTTTGCTTAGCCAGCTAATAGGGGCCCCTGATAAAAAGAAAAGGTTTCCTGTAGTGGAGCGTCGATCATCATGATCTCCAGCCCAATCAGCATCAGAGTAACATTCAAGTCCTCTTCCGGACTTCTCAAATTTTAGCTTTAAGGTCATGGTGTACTTGAGATATTTAAGGATCCTCTTGGCAGCAGTTAAATGGGATTCATTAGGGCAAGAACAAAATTTTAAGAGGAAACTTACTGCAAAGGCTATGTCAGGATGGGTAGCCATTGCTGCGGATAGCAAGCTACCCTCGATTGATTGAAATTGCATAATATCTACTGAATCATAATTTGAACCATCATTTTTTGTTAATTTAACACTTGTATCACAAGGGGTGGCAAACATTTTGGCGTCGCTAAGTCCATACCTTTCTAACATCATACGAATATATTGATGTTGATGCAAATACATACAATTATTGGACGGGTCTTGCTCAACACTGACACCCAAGCAATAGTGCAATTCACCCATATCTGTCATTGAAAATCTGGAGGATAGGTGGTCCTTTACTTCGGTCATTTGATTCGAGTTGGACGATGAGAGGATCAAGTCATCAACGTAAACGGCAATTAGGAATAACCCGCAATCAGTATTCCGAACATAAATACAATTATCAGCATCGCAACGAGTAAAACCTATTGACAGCAGGTAGTCATTGAGAACAATGTTCCAACACCGCGGGGACTGCTTAAGGCCATACAAGGACTTGTTCAATTTGCAAACAAGGTTTTCACTTCCTAGCTGGATGTACCCAGGGGGTTGTTCCATGTAAATGTCCTCTTCAAGCACACCATTAAGAAAAGCCGTTTCGACATCCATTTGATGCACGATCATTTCCTTTTCAAGTGAGACAGCAAGAAGAGCACGGATCGATGCAAATCTAGCAACGGGTGAAAAAGTCTCATTGTAGTCGATGCCTGGCCGCTGAGTGAATCCTTTCGCCACAAGTCGTGCTTTGAACCTGTCGACTTCACCATCACTCTTGTGTTTCACCTTGAACACCCAACGACATCCAACAGCTTTCACTCCATCTGGTAGTTTTGCAAGTTTCCACGTATTGTTCTTAATCAATGAGGCATACTCTTTGTCGGTAGCCAATTTCCATTCCGCTGCTTGACTTGATGCAATTGCTTCGGAAATAGAGTTACGTTCCTTAACTTCTATTGCTGAGAGAACCGTGTGGTTGGTTTTGGCCATCACGTCTGCATATTCATTAATTCCAAACCTAACCGGCCGCTTGATGGTACGTCTAGGGCGGGATGCCTTTTCTGGTTGCTGTTGCTCCTGACCTCCTACCACATCATCCCCGTTATCTCCCACTTGATCAGTATCGAGGTTGCTTTCGAACTGAGAGTTAGGGTTTGGTGGGGAGTTACATACACTATTCTGATATTTGAAGTAAGATTCATCAAAGGCCACATACCGTCGTATGACTATTTTCTTGGTTTGATCATCCAGGAGTACCCTTTCGAATTGAGGCTGTAACCCACAAATCGGTATTTTTGAGTCTTCTTATCCAATTTCTTTCTATCGCTATCAAAGGATAAGGCATAGGCAATACAGCCGAAAACACACGGAGGTGTTTCACGCTTGGCTTTGTCCCATACCATCTGTCATGTGGTGTCAGACTTCCAGGAATAGCTGATGTTGGCATTCTGTTTCGTGTGTATACAGTTGTGTAAAGGGCCTCTGCCCAGAAACTTTTTGGGAGTCCAGCATGATGAATCATGGCCCGAGCCGATTCTACAAGAGTTCGGTTCATTCTCTCCCCAACTCCATTTTGTTGTGGTGAGCTCGCAACAGTTAGTTGATGTTTTATGCCCAGATCTTGTAAATACTTTGTGAACTCGCACGGCATGTATTCACCACCTCGGTCAGTCCTCGGGACAGCAATGCGGTATCCCGTGATGTTTTTCACCATCTTCTCAAACTTCTTGAACATGTCCAGGGCCTCTGCCTTAGTTCTCATTGGGTACGTGCAGCACCATCTTGAATAATAATCAATAAAGGTAATGAAATATCTCTTCCCACCCATACTTTCAGTCGACATTGGACCACACACGTCGCTATGAACCAGCTGCAATATTCGAGTATATGTAATCTTCCCAACCGGTTTAAAGGGTTTCCGATGCAATTTACCTTCTGTACACCCTGTGCAGAACGACAGTTTATTTCCTTTGAATGGTCTTATTCCGGTGACAAGCTCATTGTGTAGAGCCTGCTTCATCTGCTGCAAGTTCAAATGGCCCATCCTTTGATGCCAGAGATTGATATCAGCAACACTACTTGCAACAGCGGCCTCTTCGGGAAACATCGACTCACATGTCAATTTATACAATTTCCCGTATATACAACCTGTGCCACACATTTTTCAGCCTTGTTATAAATATGGCATTTATCGAGAATGAATCGAATCTCGCCGCCAAATCGATTTGCTGATCTCACCGAGAACAAGTTATATGCTAGATCGGGTACATAGAGCACATCTTCCAACACGATAATCAAAGCTTTTCTGCCGGAAACAAAGGTCTGTAGTCTCACGGTGCCAGATCCTTTTGCTTCCACCTTATGTCCATCACCCAGGCCAACTGCTTCAGGAACATCAAACATCTTGAAATGTGTGAGCAATCTTTGATCATTAGTCATGTGACGCGAGGCACCACTATCGATAATCCAAGGCGATTGAGCTGTATGGGTACCATCACTGCCAGCAGCAAATGTGTATTCACCACTGGACTCATCAGTATCAACATGTTCCTCAACCGTCTTAGCCCTATGTTTCGGTGACTTTTGTACGACTTCATTCCGCATAGGACACTCACTACGAATGTGTCCATGCTGTTTGCATAAGTAACATTTCTTCCTTGATACCATTGCAGAATCCTCAAGGTCATTACTAGACTTGAACCTTCGTATGTTTCCTCGTAATTTTTCTTCCTCGTTCAAGATAGCTCTTTGTACGAATCCGAGGCTCAACCCTTGATCACTGCGTGTTTCCAGTGCTGTTACGAGAGTCGCATAGGATTGAGGTAAGCTACCCAGTAATGTCGCAACTTGGTCTTCCTCGCCCACTGGTGCTCCAAGTGCGGCTAACTTATCGGCTATTTCCTTCATATGTTTTAAATGGCATTCGACGGATGTTGTCTCGGTCATCTCCGATCGGAAATACGACTTTTTTAAAAGTAACTTGTTTCCTACAGTATTTCGTTCAAAGTGATTTTTCAGTGCGTTCCACGCATCGATCGGCTTATCGCACGACGTTACCAGATACAGCTGCGACGTATTCATCGCCATAGTAATCATTGCCAGCGCCTTATCAGACTTCGATTCGAACGTATTCGTTTGCGCTACCGTTGCCTCGCCAGGCAACATTTCCGACCCATCAACGTATTTGAACAATCCCTTCGCCTTCAGTACCCGTGTCATTTGGTATTTCCAAGTCAGCCAGTTCTCGCCATCAAGCTTATCCGCCATAAACTTTTCAATGTCTTCGGCAGCCATGATCGAACTCAACTTAAACTATACCAACACATTTATGATACAGACGAATTGTTCACCAATACGTTCCACACTTTTCACTTGGCGCAGTGGAAGCGTGCTGGGCTCATAACCTGTTGAAATCCTGTTACACACACCACGTTTATTCCACCATTCAACAAAAGCGAGCTAGTGAGTGGACAGAACGTTTACACCGCATTCAACATAAAGAGAAAAAAAGTTAGTCACGTGACATCGACGTGTTACCACATGATTAGTGCACAAAACACACAAGTAATAATGACAACTGATTTACGATCACATTACAACAAGAGTCTCACACGGACTGATAAAACCGGACCCCGACCGACTCAAACCTTTGTTAGAGCTGCAGTCGCCTAGCAACCATTCGGAACTGAAACGCTTATGCGGTATGTTCGCTTATTATGCTAAGTGGATACCGAATTTTTCGGATAAGATCCGTCCATTGTACGCTGTTGAAAAATTTCCGCTGACAGATGCGGAGAACTCCTCATTTAAGATCTTGAAAAGCGAGTTGGTCAACGCATGCCTTGCTACGATCGATGAAAGCAAACCGTTTACAATCGAATGTGACGCTTCGAATTTAGCTATCGCTGCCATCTTAAATCAAGATGGCCGCCCTGTCGCATTTATGTCGCGAGCTCTCACATCCAGCGAATGCCGTTATTCATCTGTCGAAATAGAAGCTTCATCAATTATAGCAGCTGTTCGCAAGTGGGCGCATTATTTACACGGTAGACACTTTACGCTCGTAACAGACCAACGCTCCGTTGCACCATCCCTTGCGGGCCGTGGTGGAACGTGTGCTCTTAAATAGGTGCTGGGCGTGTAGACAATGATTGGAGGCTAGAGATTGAAGTATCTAATAATCAAGCGTCACAATATGTTGATTACGGACAAAATATTAAGTGGTCCAGATAATTATGTGAAAGTGTGTGATTGGGAACTGCGTTACCAGAATCTAAGAGAAAAAAAGGAGACCAATGACGTGATTATAAACACACGTCACGTGCGAAAGCGTGATAATTAAATCTCGTCGAATATTTTGATCGACGGGGGTGATACGAGGTTCTCATTTAGAGCCACCGTGCCAGTCCGTGATAATCGGCCAGGGCCATAATCGGTTGACTTCTAGTCCCAAGGACAAAATAAACGTGGTCTCGTCATTCTTACCCTACCCTCTAGGTCTAGCTGAAGTTCTTTCAATCAAGTTTAGATAAGTTCTTTCTGAAGTATCTTTTGGAATCTGTACCTTTTTTTAAAGTACCAGAAGCCAAATGAATAAAGAAAGTTAGCGCAAACATATCCGTTTTCGTGTCATTGAATAGGAATTGCACAAAGCAATCGGAACGAACTGAGCACATAAAATTTTGAGAGTCATGGGATAGATTTGACAAATCGATCCAGCTGCAAACATAGGAAATGGAGAAAATCAATTCGGAGTGATACGATACAACTATCTAAGAGCGAATAAAAACCCATGAAACTGACGATATTGAAATGTTTGTCGCAATTCGCTAGAATCTGTACAAAATGATATGACATGTAGGACGTTGACTTCTACCACGCGATAGATACGACAGAGAGAGGTGATGGCTGAATCGAGCTTCTGAAGAGCCTCCGGACGAAGGAACCCATCAGGCAAAGGAAATACCGTTAGCGCGATACTTGCAGCTATCACTGGCCCAGGCACTATACGATGCATGTAGTTTCAGATTGGCTGACCCAAGTGACTACCCTTTTCCTATTGCGCGCAACCAAACCGGGGGAATCGGTGCCTATTTTTTACCTGACTCAGATGGAAATGTAACTGCAGAAAATTCGCAAAAATCTATCCGTTTTCCTGAATTTGATTAGGAAATGGAGAAATAAAGTTAAAGCAAGAGAGCATTTCGGACAAAGCGGGCAAAATATATTTTTTATTTCTTGGGCTATACAGAAGCAAGTGCTTTATGAAGCGCGGCTTTTGACGAATCGATCCAACTTCTGCTCTGATTCAACGCACTCGATCAGAAATTGAAAGCAATTATTTCGTCATTTTTGTAAAATAGCTAAATGTGACGTCACGTAGTCGACGAAAATATGTAGCGATATGCTTGCGGTATCACTGACATGAGAACTATACGATGCATAGATGTACGGACATGTGGTTCCAGATTGGCAGATTTGCTAATAACCTAAATGACTACCTTGCGCAATAAAACCGGGGCAGCACGAAACATACTAGAATACATATATATTCCTATAGTGGGCACTACGATCATATTATCGCATGTTGATTCTGCGCATCCCATGATCGATTTGCGAAATTGAGTGATCTGTGAAACTGATGTAAATGTCTGCGGTGTTCCTTCTTTTCTTCATCTCTTTTTCTCTTCCTCTCACAAAACAAGATCAATTCATTAATACGAGAAGGGTTGCATCCCAAGTAGCTTTGACGTCCATATCTTGCGATGCTTCTAACTTCCAGATACGTCTTATCTCTTGGAACGCTCTGACCAATGGACTGCTTGTAGTCGTCCCTAAGCTGGCGAAGAAGGGTATTGACGAGTAGAGGTCATACACGGCCGACAGTTTTTTCGAAACATACCATTTGCGTTGAATCCGTGACTTTCCAGGCCAGTCTAACAGGTCGTACATGGTTTTAAATCCATCCCAAAGAAGATAGTCCGGGTGTTGTCGAGCCTTCGCAATAGATGTCGAACTTTGAAGCATTTCTTTTATGACGTCATCAATGACAGGCAGCTTGTCGTCTTCGGATGACGTCAACTCGGAAAAAATAGCAGTGTAGATAATAACCACGCCCCCAGGTTTCAAGACACGCCTACATTCTTTGGCAAATCGATCAATGTCAAAATGTTGAGCCGAAAAGCAAGTTGTGATGACGTCAACACTGACGTCATCGATTGGTAAATTATCGCCACTTCCGGTCTTAAATTCGACGTGATCTACGTGACATAGTTGTTGCGCCTTCTGGATTTGAGAAGCACTTATGTCAATTCCGATTGCCCGGTGGAAATGCTTCGCCAACAGCTTAGTTGCTCTGCCATAGCCGCAACCAACGTCTAGTAAGGTGCCTAATTTTTCTTGACCTTTCAACTTTCCGAGGTTTATCAATGTATCGATAATGGCTTGAGCTGTGTTTTCATCGATTTGAAGAAATTTTCCGCCGAAGAATTTTTCGACGGCGCCAGCGCTGAAGTATTCATCTTGAGCGCGCGGTAATTCACTTCCTGACATGGCGTGACTATGGGCTTATGCTATAAGCAAGAACGTTTGCCGAATACTATTACTATTGCTACTACCGAATACAACACTGTTGTTTTAGGCTAAAATTATCGATCAATCGTACTTAATAAGTTGCTGATTTCGTAATCGAAAACCAGGATATGAAGCGCAAGGTCTACATTGTCTTAAGAACATTTAACTGTAGATTCAAAGCTCCTGAGTCAGGAATTAAATCTTGCTGATGGCAGGGAGCGTTAAAACCGATCGACATCTGACTATGCCTCGAATGATATCGAAATCCTCGCCGTGAGTTCGCACGCAAACCTCCCCTACCGGGGGTTGATGGTGGCGCATATTTCAAGGCACTCTTCATCAAAAGGCAGGGTTCGAATCCCGGTCGCATCACACCAAAGAGGTTAAATTTAGAATCCCTAACCTGTTCTGCTTGCGTGCTTTGTGCCAGCGATAACAGGGTAGTGGCGCATGCTAAGGAGAGCTGTGGAGATCACATACTAACGTCTAAATGAAGCTTCCTTCCCCTGCCGTCTGGCTTAAATTCTTGCATTCAAGGCTAGAGAGAGTGGCCAAACTATCAACGCACTGCCCGCCAAAATCCTAGTTGCGTCACACCAAAGGTATCAAGCAGATCTCCTCGGTTGCTTGGCGCCTGCGATCGGCGTTAGTGTGAAGGGGTAGCGATGACGGATGGACAAAATATACGGAGTCTCATCCTTTCCACCAACTCTCTAGCTGAACTTATTGCATTCAAGGCTAGGAAGAGAGACAAGTGCTTTATGAGTCCGGCTTTTAGCTAATTTGCATCCACCAGCTACAGAAGCAAAAGAGTAAGTCGGCGCAAACATATCCGTTTTCATGCAATTGATTAGGAAATGCAGAAAGTAATTATAACAAAGTAGGCGTAAAAGAAATTTTGCATGTCATCAAATAGTTTCGATGAATCGATCCAGCTCCTGCGTAGATTCAAGTAGTTATAGAAGTCTCCACGGCCTATTCTAGGTAGGCCATGGAGTGTATTTTGGGATCGGTGCCTTTTTTACCAGCCTTCGAATTAAAATTAACAGAGACATCATGGTCTACTCTACTCATGGCCTACTCTAAAGTAGACCATGGAGACATTTAGCGCCAAGCAGGGGAGGAGATCCGCTTGACCCCTTTGGTGTGACGCAACTAGGATTTTGGCGGGCAGTGTCTTGTTTTGCCACCATCCAACCCGGTATAGAGGATACCGTGCTTGCTCTCGATGAAGAGGCCAGACAACCACCGGTCCGTGGCCAGGTCCGCTGGATTCTCCATTTTAAACTCGTGTTAGAAAGCTTGTATGTACATTTGTATGTATGATGTATGTAAGCCTACATAACCAGAAGATAGGCACCTTCGTTATATTAAAGTACGATCCTGCAATGTCAACGAATGAGTATCGATGAACAGCATCTGACTTTCGACGAATGCCGTATTGCAGTCACCATAAATGGTAATAATTATACGCAAGTACATAGGATGTCGGCGCTAACGCCCTAGCGTAAAATACTAGACCGGTCCGTGAAACCAGACTACAATTGGAGAAAATGACCGGCCCGCCTGCAGCCAGATGTAGACCTTGTTAATCAGTCTCCCGACACATACAATATGTATAATTTTAAGTTTATATATTACTGCTTGGTTAAGATTCTGCGTAAAATATAAAACCTGGGATATTAGTCACGTCATGTCAGCGAGTGAATTACCGCGCGCCCAGATTGAATTCTTAAGCGCTGGCGCCGTCGAAAAATTCTTTGGAGCAAAATTTCTTCAAATCGATGAAAACACAGCTCAAGCCAATATCGTTACATTGAAAGAGCTCGGAAAGTTGAAAGTCAAGAAAAATTAGGCACCTTACTAGGCGTTGGTTGCGGCTATGGCATAGCAACTACGCTGTTGGCGAAGCATTTCCACCGCGCCATCGGAATTGACATAAGTGTCAAACAAATCGAGAAGGCGAAGCAAATATGTCACTCAAATAACGTCGAATTCAAGACTGCAATCTGCAAAAATTTACCGGTAGATGACGTCAGTGTTGACGTCATCACAAGCTGCTTTTCGATTCAGCATTTGACATTGATCGATTTGTCAAAGAATGTGTCTACACGGACTCGTTGTGCGAGGTGGCCTCATCCGAAGACGATAAGCTGCCTGTGATTGCTGGCGCGATAAAAAAGGAAATCTATCAAAGCTTGACATCTCTTGCCAAGGCTAGGCCACACGCGGACTATCTTCTCTGGGATGGATTTATAGCCGTTTACAACATGATCGACTGGCCTGAAAAGTTCCGGATTCAACGCAAAGGGTATATTTCGAGCAAGCTATCTTTACTCGTCAATAACCTTCTTCGCTAGCTTAGGGACGACTTCAAGCAACCCATTGGTCAAGGCGTTCCAAGAGATAAAACGTATTTGGAAGTTAGAAGCATCGCAAGATATGGACGTCAAAGCTACTTGGGATGCAACTCTTCTCGTATTGAAGAATTGATCTTGTTGAGAGAGAGACAGAAAAAAAAGATGAAGAAAAGAAGGAACACCGCAGACATTTACATCAGTTTCACAAATCACTCAATTTCGCAAATCGATCATGCGATGCGCAGAATCAATATGCGATAATATGATCGTAGTGCCCACTATAGGAATATATACGTTTTGACGCAATCTCTTGGATTTGCGTAAGATATCTACAAGTTGTTTACGAGGTTACTTCGTAATACCAGAATCCTTACCGAGTTACTCGCTAGTAAATCGCTTAGTAGCGAAACGGCTAGCGAGCACGTTAACTTAACGAGCGAGGAAAAGTTCATAATGCCACTCCAGGTTTCTACCGTAGAATCATTCTTCCTTCTTTAACAGACGACAGACCAAAGACGACAATTTCACTAAATTTTAGTAATAGTCGATATATCAACTATATATTTATGGCCTTCATCAGTTTCTTTTCCATAATATCGAATAAATCGAGAGGCCTACCATATATAGTGATCTAAATCAGTCCCGCAACTAGCATGAAGCATAAAGGGGCATTTGCCCCCCCCCTCTGATATTGTTCGGGTCACGTGACCTGGTATTCTGGTATGTATGGAGGTACGTCCTATGTGGGACGCAACAGTTGTTCCACATTAATTTTTCGCTTTGATGCGCTCACATACCGTTGGCTCGCTGCTGCGCGCGGATTGACCAATTTTATTGCGAGATAATGAGATTGCGTGAGAATAACGATGCCCTTTTGCATTATGACATCATCTAATTTATGAAGTCACAAAAGATTTACCGTCCAGTCCCATTTATTGGAATATGATTCCCAAGCTTTCGTGACTCCGCTTCTTCATCAGGTTGAAATGGAATGAAGAGCAAAGCTCCATTTATGGTTGCGATTTTGATCCGGGCTATAAACCGGAAATATTGACACGTGTACCGCAACCATTAACCGCACGTACATGACCTCAGCGGTTTAAAACGGTGTAACATCTAAACAACAACAACAAACAAAGATTTCCCGTGCCAGGGTGGTCCTAGAAACAGGTTTTTCTGGTATTTTGTGTTACGGCGGATGTTAAACTGGTGCCTCTCGACTGTTGGTAATATTTGCATGCATTTGTTTATTTGATGAATGTATGACAGGTCGAATAACGCACCTCGACGCATTCCTGATGTTTTGGATATATAGCCTAGCCGAAGTTCGGACATCCGGGTACGGTAACCATGTAAAGGTATAGGCTAAGCTATGCGCACGCGCAGCATTTTTCTGTCGCACTAGGTTCAAGGAGATCCTACGATACCCATTACTCTTTGTAATACCTTTTGCTCACACGCAACCAGGAAAGATTG
>JASFYC010000109.1:0-89074 GCA_030412335.1 Botrylloides violaceus
ACAGGACCTCTCTTAATAGCGCAAGAAACAATAGGTGAGTCAACGGATTCGCACATTATTATAATATACATTGATATAGCACCTACAATCCGCTGCTTGGGGCGTACGAGAGATCCTTTCTAACACCTGCAGATGCTGTACTCTTCAATCTGGGGGCTTCACTCGTCATTGCCTCGACAATAGCCAGACTGGCTGGTTCGAGCTTTCATATAATAAGTATTGTAGATAAGAGGAAGGGTGCATGACATAGTACCACAACATGTACGTAAGCACGTGTGCTAAAGACGTGTAACCTATGCATTTTGGCGGGGGAGGCTCAGAGTCAGTATGTTTCCAGCCGTATTCGATTTGGCTACGTATGAGGCTATTGGGTAAATTTTTAGAACCAACGCTGTGCAATCGCCATTCCACTCGCTCAAGTCATGGGCGTCGAAGAAAACGGCTTTCCTAAATTGTTCATATGTTTCTAATGAAGGTGTACAATAACAGGTTTTTCCCCAAAACTAACGGAGTCAGCACGAAGTCGGTACGTTCATAGGCCCTACGGTAGGGAACCGACGCCGCGTATAAGGTGTCAGCTTTAACAAGCCTAGGTGAAATTTAAGGTGTCATAGAAAATTGGACTCTTAAATTTACCAAACGGCCATGTAGGGTCTACAGTATGTGACGATTTTGAAGCTGGTATGACTTGTTGTGGATATGTGACGCTTATGCAAGACTTGTGTGCCAGACCGTCGGTAATTGGCGTTTGGTACGTGTGACATTACATTGTACAAATTTGATTAATCGAATAGGTAGCCGACGACTGGCTTACATTTTCCTTATCAAAGGTGTGAAGGATTATGTAAATGAACAAAATGAGATCGCCCTCTCGCAGGAGTATTGTAGCATTTATAATTACGACGTTGATATTGAAACGCAAAGATAATTATTTAATGTACCGATGAGTAGATAAGGTTTAAATGATGTTGTTGTGTTTAATATCTCATAAGCTTATGGTATCTACTGCTATTTTAAACCTAGATGTTCAGGTTGCAGGTGGCGGGACAATTGGGTCAGATTGTAGTCTAAAAGTGTGAATATCAATTTGAAACGGGCTTTCGCCCATTCGAAATTCGCGGTGGAGATGGAAGTAGGGCTTGGTTTGCGTAAGATGGCATTAACGAGTACAAAGTGAGGCGGGTTTTGAGCGCAACTGCGTAATTTCCAATCGGGACGTTAAAAGTGAGACCGCCATTTCAATGCCGAACGGAAACCGAATGCTTCGAACTGGCAGTTGCATTAACGTAACAGAATGTAAACTTAGTCACAAATGAAACCAAATGAAAAAGAAGAAGAAATGTTAGCACTATATTTAATAGTTTTCGGTTTAGACCAGCCCGCGCTAAATAAGGCAAACTGAGTCTGGTTGAAACATTACTTCTGCAACATTCAGCATCCCTGACCGGGGTTGAAGACGATGTGTGATATTGCGGCACATATCTCGAAAACCTCTGAGCACGAAGTAACCTACGCCGAGAATTGCATTGATTGAATTGTAGTCGGTTTTGTTTTACAGACTGGGTTTGAGTTGTAGACAGAGTTACCTTGCCAAATTTTAGGGTAGAAAATTATGGACCTTATATAAATTGTCTCCGCAGCTATTCGTGACAATCCGTCATTTTGTTTTTTAATTATAGTGGACTTTGGTGACGCCTGCCTCCCGAAGGTCGGTCATAGAGTGTGTCGCGAGTATAGATTTTCTACAGGCTTCAATTACACGCGCCAACAAATTCAATGAATTAGGCCTACTGAGGGTTTGTTGGGTTAAGACGTTGTTTGAGGTTAGAGTAATGAGTGTGACAGGCAATAATATAATTTGTTCATTATTCAATCTAACGTGATTGTCACCGACTTCCCTCTCGAACTGATGATGCAGACTATATTAACAATTAGGCAAGAAAGGTGAATGGACAAAGTTTATTTGATGCTATTGTCTCTACCTACTCTATTGTTTCATTTGCGCAATGATACAGACTGTCTGTAGTTACATTTATAGTTACATGTCGTTCATGTAGTCATGTCACATATTCTCGCGATAACGAATGCGCAATTCATTCTTCCATAATGACCGAGATGGTACGTTAAACCCCAGGGGTGTATATTCCATTGTTTGTCCGCCATATCGGCTTAAATAGAGTGTGATCAGGTGATAACTAGGGCGTCTTTTTTTTGACCTAAATAACAGTGAATTTTGACCTAACAAATTAGTATTTTGACAAATTTTGACCTTAAACTTTGGAATTTTGACAAAATTTTGACCTAACGAAATTGTGCGGTGTTTATTGTTGCGCTACAAATTTCAGCGGCGTGCCGATCTGATCCTGATGTTTGAGTGTCCCTACCTGACTAGGCAGCGCCTTTATAGAACGGTTCATATTATGTTGTAAACAGGAAATGAAACATCCGTAAATTTAAATAAAGAAACTAGCGGGCTTGAGGTACAAGATGGTGACGCCACGAAGGGATAAATCGCCTTTGCAATGGAGATAGCGTCTGATTCATAGCGCCTGAAGGAATTAACCATACACACCAAAACACTCAGCATAACAGCATGGCCCACTCTAGGTAGGAACTGATGTAGGCCATGATAACAGCATGCGTGCGTTGACCTATTCGTATTTCTTCACCACTCCAAATAACCTAGCCTAGTAAACCTATATGATTCGCTCTGAAGCTACCTAAAACTACCTAAAAACCGGCGAAGCAACATGTCGGCATAGCGCGGAACCTAACGATCAGCGAGATCTGACTGAAAGTCATATTATAAATCATGATGCTCGCCATGTCGGAAGAATGTCTTGGTCGAGATCATGTGCGCGCTGTGACAGTGAATGAGTGCCATGAAAGTAACCTCACCGTGACCTGACGCTATAGAAGAAGTCACGATGTCAGTAGGAGTTCTTAATATGTATTCACTCGGCTATTTTGACGTTAACTCCTGATGGGTGAAGTTAGGTCAAAAATTTTGCTTTGGTCAAACATTTTGACCTAACCAGTCAATTTTGACAAATTTTGACTTTATTTTGACATGTCAAAAAAACGCCCTAGTGATAAAAAGGAATGATGTTAAGAATCTACATATTTGTCTTTCATTTGATTGGAGATTTCGAAACGATAAACTAATTCGATGAAAAACTCCAAATTTGAGAGATCTTTGAACGTCTCACAAACCTTTCATAACTTATGCCATTCTAAACTTAGAGGTGTCTGGTGTATGCAGGTTTGCGGAACTATAGAGTCAGCTTCTCCGGTTAGTTGCATTTGCAATGCCAAAGTTCGAATAAGCCCAATATATGCATAGCATTTTGAATATTGCATCGAGTTTGGAGCGATTCCATTTAATTGAAAATCAATGGGAAAATACTGCGAGTCACGTCGTAGTTTGAAGATTCGCTTCCCATGGCTGCACTCAAATACCTGGCGTGCGGCTAAACGAAACGAATTTCACCCACGCCTTGACTATTCGCCTATTGACATTCAATGACGATTTATAACCAGATGAAGGAGCGCGGCACCTAGATTTATTGGAGATCTTTAGACTCGGATAATCTATAATTGGCGAGGAAGTGCAGTTGGAAAAGACGTACACGTATATGGCAGTTGATTTTTGTAAAAGAAAGATTGTGTCACGGCAGGCGACAAAGTAATGCACCTATTTCTAAAATATTTAAGAAAACCGTGGCTATTGTGGTGTGGGCGTGGCGCCAAATTCCGGGTGTCAATTCCCTCTTCGTCTGCTGAAGGAGAAGAATCCGAAAGCTTGTGAAATATGTTGCAGGGCTCTGAACTGGTCGTTAAATCTGTAGTGATAATAATTTATTTTTACAAATCCAGATTTGTTGTTGTAATAATAAGTAATAGTAAGAATTAATCTTCGATATGAATATCAAAGAGGAAGAAAAGAGAGAAGAGAGCGAAAAAAGCGGAGAGAGACATGGGAGGAAGAGGCGTGCGGCCAACTCCAAGCCTGATGCAAACATATTCACAATAAATTGCTCTTGTGATGACTCTAGATTGGAAAATCAACCGCATCGAAAAAAACCAAAGATAGAAGACGGGATCGATGTTCCATACGTGTCGGAGGAGTCAATAAACAGCGAGTCGACTGATATTACATCTTCGGAGGAAGAAGAAGAAGAAAAAGAAGAAGAAGAAGAAGAAGAAGAAGGAGAAGGAGAAGAAGACGCCCAAAGTCCTTGCTTGCTTGTGGATTTATCACAGCAGCTGCCATGGTATTCGTCGCTTGATCCTTACTATGAGCTGCATGATAAATTAGGAGAAGGATCATTCGGAACGGTTTACGGAGGTAAGCTTAATTTACTTTTTCAAGCCACCCTCAAAGCCCATGTACCTACGTGACCATGACTGCGCCATTTGCGGCCATACTAAAACCATGCATCGCCAAATTTAGTAAGTTAAGGCATGTGTCATCTTTGATAATTTCTATGAACCAAATAATGCCCTAACTGCACCATTTTTGTTCTGCAAAATGTTCGGTGTTCCATAAAGGCCTACCTTAGTCTAGGCTATTTCTCATATGAGCCACGTAGGCGTTTTTCCGGAAAAGAAAATTGGTAGATGCTATCGTTTCTGCTCTGCTACAAACATATCGGTATCTTTTGTCGCAATCCGCCATCGCCAATCTTAAAATCATTACTGACAATGACGCAACGGACAACATGATTTTATTCGACAGGAACCAGAAAGAGCGACGGACTGGCAGTTGCGATCAAGAAAATCCCCAAATGTCAAGTCGACAGATTTGGTACGCTGAATGGAAAGAAGGTGCCAATAGAGATCCAGCTCCTGAGCCAAGTTTCAGGACATCCAGGTATGTCGACCTCGAGTTATGAAGTCAAGGTTTTATACCTCTACACTCCCCCACATTTGCTCGCATTCATTTGAAAGTAGGAACGATGCAATAAGGCGACCAGATGATACTTGCAATGTGATTCGCGATTCCACGCACAACCATGCGGACAGCATGGTCTGCCTTTTATTGAACCCACTCTTGTAGGAGGGGTAGGGACATAGCCGCCTAAAGCATCACCGTGCCTAGGTCCCCCATTGTCTTTTACACAGTCAGTTTGATCTGCCATCGATTCGTAGAAGGTGTACGTGCTCTCTATACAGATACCTTACAGCCCAAATCATCGAGTGCGTTTTCGCAGGTGGTTTTGTGTGGTTAGCGATTCCGCGTAACGCAACAACATGATCTGCCTTTTAATGCCGTCCCTTTGTAGGTGGTGTAAGAACATCCGTCTCCGACAACGCCCCAGATCACAGCTTATCGTTTCGTTTCTGCAGGTATCGTCGAAATGGTGGAATATTGTGTGATAGAGAACGACTATATTCTCATAATGGAACGTCCTCACCCAGTGATGGACTTGTTCGATTATCTAGTAAAATACGGACCTCAGCGTGAAGAGATCGTTAGGAAGATTATGGTCCAACTTATAAAAGCCGTCCTTCATTCTCATGCGAACGGTGTCTTTCATCGAGATATAAAAGACGAAAACGTCCTAATAAACCTGCATACGATGGAAGCGAAACTCATCGACTTTGGATGCGGTGATCTCTTACGTGTAAGTCGGTAGTTGGCAATAGTGGGCAGTTATTATCTACTTCTGACCGAGTCAAACTAAAGAATTTGGAATTAATATCCGTTCTTGTTTCTGCTTGGCATTCAGTATCGACAGAGTGCAGATGGTTGTGGTAATGATCCGGGCTATAAACCGGAGGTATTGACACGTGTACCGCAGCATTGACCTTAGTAGTTGAAAACGCCGTATCTTTAAAAACAACGCCTTTCTAATTTCTATTATTTCCTTCAGGCTGCTCCTTATTACACTTTCCACGGAACGCGTGAATATGCCCCGCCCGAGTGGTTTAAAGAAAGAAGGTATCATGGCAAAGAATGTGACGTGTGGGGGCTGGGCCAACTGTTTTATATCTTACTAGAAGATGACCAACCTTTCAGATCAAAAAGAGGTATAATGGAAAAAGACGTAAAGTTTAATAGTGATTTATCGCCGAGCTGCAAACGTCTAGTCAAATGGATGTTGACTAAGGATCTTAGAAAACGACCGACCCTTGAAGACGTTCTGAAGCATAACTGGTTCACGAACTCCCCTGCTAGCAATTAATCACTAAAGGGACGCATTCACGGCATCACTCATGACGTCACGCATCGACCATATCATTTACTTTACTTTACATTGTTTATTTACTGTGATTTAATAATTAGTTATTTTTTCAGGTATCTTCCCCCTCTCCTATATCCCAAAGCGTAAACAATACAGCCATGGACCAATACTCAGCTTTTTAATTATTTTAATCATCACGTCTAATACATGTCGTCCCTCCACTCTGCGTACTTGTAATATCTGAAAACAAGTTCTATTTAATACTGTTGAAATCCGGTCATGTAATGCCGTTTTATATTCAATACAATCTTTTACTTTTTATTAAATGAAGTCATATTTCCTTTCATGTAAAAGATATTCAGTGCGTCTGTGAGTTCGCGTCATATTAAAGAGATGACTTCTGATGAGGAGGTCTCTGGTACGATTCAAATCAATGACATTCAAAATTGCGTAATCTCTTATCGGGACTTTAAAAGTGAGACCGCGATTTCAATATTGAACGGAAACCGAAAGCGCCGATCACGCCGTTGCATTAGCTTCATTGAATGTAAACTTTTAGCCAAAAATAAAACCAAATGAAAGAAGAAGAAGAATGTTAGCAAAATTTAATACAAAGTTTTCGGTTTAGACCAGCCGCGCGCTAAATAAGGCAAACTGAGTCTGGTTGAAACATCACTTTTGCAACTTTCAACATCCCCAACCGGGGTTGAAGATAATGTGTGATTTCGCGGTACATATCTCGAAAGATTTAGGGCATGAACTAACTTACGCCGAGAATTGCATTGATTGAATTGTAGTCGGGTATGTTTTACAGACAGGGTTTGAGTTGTAGACGGGGTTACCTTGCCAAATTTCTGGGTAGAAAATTACGGACCTTATTTAAATTGGTCTCCGCAGCCATTCGTGACGATCCGTCATAATTTTTTAAGTATAGAGGACTTTGGTGACGCCTGCCTCCCGAAGGTCGGTCATAGAGTGTGTCGCGAGTATACATTTTCAACAGTCTTCTAATACACGTGCCAACAAAGTCTAATTAAGTAGGCCTACTGAGCATTGGCTGGAGTAAGAGGTTGTCCAAGGTTAGGGTAATTAGTATAACAGGCAAGAAATAATTTGTGCATTATTTAATCTAATGTGATTGTCACCGACTTCCCTCTCAAACTGATGATAGAGAGTGTATTAGCAATTAGGCAAGAAAGGTGAATAGACAAAGTGTCTACCTACTCTATAGTTTCCCTTGCGCAATGATACAGACTGTTTGTAGTTACATTTATAGTTACATGTCGATCAAATAGTCATGTCGCATATTCTCGCGATAAGGAATGCGCAATTCATTCTTCCATAATGACCGAGATGGGACGTTAAACCCGAGGGCTGTATTTTCCATTGTTCGTCCGCAATATCGGCTTAAATACAGTGTGATCAGGTGATAATTTGAAAGACGTTGCGAATCCCCATATTTTTCTGTCATTTGATTTGAGATTTCGAAACGAGAGACGAATTCTATGAAAAATTCGAAATTTGAGAGAACTTTGAACGTCTTGTCTTACAAACCTTTCACAACTAATGTCATTCTAAACTTAGAGGTGTCTGGTGTATGCAGGTTTGCGGGACAATAGAGTCAGCTTCTCAGGTATAGTTTAGTGGCATTTGCAAAGCCAAAGTTCAAATATGCCCAATCATGGCCTACTTTAGTAGGCCATGGCCCAATATATACATAGCATTGAGTTTGGATCGATTCCAATAAATTGAAATTCCATGGGAAAATACTGCGAGTTGTGTCACCGAAATCAATTGCGTTTAGTGTTGATATATTAGGCTCCTGTCACCTCGTACTTTGAAGATACGCTTCCCATGGCTGCACTCAAATCCCTGGCGGCGGCCAAACGAAACAAATTTCACCCACGCCTTGACCATTAGCCTATTGACATTAAGTGACGATTTATAACCAGATGAAGGAGCGCGGCACCTAGATTTATAGGAGAGCTTTAGACGCGGATTATCTCTGATTGGCGAGGAAGTGCAGTTGGAAAAGACGTACACGTATATGACAGTTGATTTTCGTACAAGTAAGATGGTGTCACGGCAGGCGTCGAAGGAATGCACCTTGCACAACCTACTGTTCGTCTTTTTCTAAAATATTTAAGAAAACCGTGGCTATTGTGGTGTAGGCGTGGCGCCAAATTTCCGGTGTCAATTCCCTCTTCGTCTGCTGAAGGAGAAGAATCCGAAAGCTTGTGAGAAATGTTGCAGGGCTCTGAACTGGTCGTTAAATCTGTAGTGACTACAATTATTTTTTTTTTTACAAATCTAGATTTGTTGTTGTAGTAATAAGTAATATTAAGAATTCATATCAAAGAGGAGGAAAAGAGAGAAGAGAGGGAAATAAGCGGATAGAGACAAAGGAGGAAGAGGCGTGCGGCCAAATCTCAGTCTGATGCAGAAATATTTACCATATTTTGCTCTTGTGATGACTCTAGATTGGAATTGCTGGTATTCGTTGCTTGATCCTTACTATGAGCTGCATGCCAGGATAGGTCAAGGATCATTCGGAACGGTTTACGGAGGTAAGCTTAATTTAATTTATCAAGCCACCCTTAAGTCCCATGTACCTACGTGACCATGATTGCGCCATTTGCGATCATACTAAAATCATGCATCGCTCAATTTAGTAAGTTATGGCATGTGTCGTCTTTGATAATTTCTATGAGCCAAATAATGCTCTAACTGTGCCATTTTTGTGCTGCAAATCGTTTAGTGTCCCATGTAGGCCTACGTTAGTCTTGGCAATTTCTCATATGAGCCACGTAGGCAATTTTCTGGCAAGTAAAATTGGTAGAAGTTCTGTTTCTGCTCTGCTACAAACATTTCGGTATCGCTTGTCGCATTCCGCCATCGCCAATCTTCAAAGCCTTACTGACAATGACGCGACTGACAGCATGTTTTTATTCGACAGGAATCAGAAAGAGCGACGCATGAGTTTGCTCATCCATCCATCACGTTATAGTTCGTAGGAATTGGTGAAATGTGAATCCTTGCTGGGTCCTTGAATCCCATAACAGGCAAATAACGTTTCCTCTATTTCGCACAATGCCAAATTGATAACAGACGGATGCGCATTGCGCAACCACAAATTGCATAGCTGCGTTGTTGCTGTAGATATCGTAGGCTTTAGAATGTCCTCACAGAAATGCTACTGGTATCTAAGCTAGAGGTTATTGTGGTTCATCGAATCGTTTGACTCGATCATGACCGCTAATAAATCCGGTAAATACTTAGGCGAGAGAGTCGAATCGGCCTCTTCTAAGAGTTGGCCGAGTGAGCATCGTCTACCGCGTGCAAAGAATGAAATGAAACGGGGCCACTCTCTTCATGAAGGAGAAATCGCTCGTAAAAACATCCAACTCCCACCCAAAGCATTTTTGGGAAAGATACTTGTATGGGTAGGATGTGTGACACCTCTCTTCTCCTACGAAATTCACCTTGTAACGTAAATTACCGCCATTGCTCAATGTATAAAATTTACCCTTTTGATATTTTAGTAATTTCAGAAATGTGTATACTCTTGGCACCCACATCAAGCAGTACCGTCAGCCGATCAGTTGGCCGAGTGGATCAGTTGGCTGATCGGGAGGTTTCGGGTTCCATTCCCGACGGAGTCAAATCGAAGACTAAAAAATTGATATCCGTTTCTTCCCTGCCTGACAGTCGGTTTCGGGAAAGTGCGGAGAGTCGTGGTTGTAATAGTGATCCACGGTATAAACTGGAAGTATTGACACGTATACCGTAAGCATTGACCTGGCGTAAATGACCTTAGTAGTTGAAAACGCCATGATATCCAAATAAACAAACAAACAAAGTACCGTCAGCCAAGCACTGATCACTCGAAGAGGAAATGCCTACCATGTTATCACATTGCTGATTGTAATTATCAGTAAACTATACCACACCACCACTACTTCTCGAATGATTTCCTAGGCAAGCTTTGCCTAGAACCGACTATGATTAGTCCGGCCTTATTCCACCCGCCGGACGAATTTATGTACTTTAATTTATTTATTTCAAATAAAAAGAGATTGGAAACAGACGGTAATATTCCACATCGGAATAACCAGCAGCCATCCTCACTATTATGATACCATTGTTGCAAGCTCTTGTTCCTCAACGTCCGCCCAATAAGTTCTTCGTTGAATATGCTGGGCGATCAACTCAGACCCCACTCTACTTTAAGCTAGTTATTCTGGTCTGGCGGTTGATCTGTAGACCTACTTTTGTCTAGTGTAGAGTGTAATCGTTTCTATCTGTCTCGTGGAAACTGAATTCACAACCTTTTACCCCTGCAGCCTTGCTGGACCCCTTATTCGTGAACGTGGCGGGCACATGTTGGTCATAACTCGTGAAGCCGCATAGTTTCAAGATGGAGAGGGAAACTATATGTGCCAAGCCTATATATTTCTCCAATCTACTATTTCATACCACAGACAGAGAGGAATCCTACACCAGGTGGATTTATACTGTTAAAATTCTTGATTAGGAATGACAAAAGACCTACATACTTTTCAATGACCTAGGCGCTGTGTTGCAGATCTCTATGAAAGAATAACGCGCAACAGAGAAGTTGTGTATTGTCAATGAGTGCTGATGCAGCCAGCGGTCAGCCAAAGCATAACTGGTGAGTACTCTAATTCACATCATCTCTTCAACTTAGACTATTGAGCCTCAGCAGATCAAATCATGTGCATTTGACGTTTGTAAAAGGTGCCAAATTCAAAGTGTAACGCTGGCTGTAATGCGACGTGTAGACTCGGGCTCGGAACATTTTCGTCCTAAAATAGAACGGACGATAAATAAAGCGATAAGATTACTCTATTTCAAATAGCATAAAATGTTGACTCACTTCTAGAGTCTGCCAATTTCCCTTTAGCAACTAGATATTTGCGCTGTATTATCTCCGGTAAGTCAGAGTACAAAAGGGGGTTTAAAGCGCTATTGATCGGGATAATCAACAAGCCCACCGGCAAATATACGTCATTTGGAATATCCACGCCTGCAAAAGGAAATTGGAAACCTGTAATTTGCCTACAGTCAAAATATTGCAATGGCTTTTCAGAAGATGCTAGGCCTACTTGGCCTACTTGGCGATATATATATATATGTATCCCGTGATTATCAGCAGTGCCTAGAAGCTCTCGACGGTTCTCCGAAAGACTACAAACGGGTGTAACAACGGGGAGAAAGAAGTAGACTGAAGTTTTTAAGGAAGACCTTATAGTGCAGTTATAGTTTCGGGGCGCTAAAATGACTAGCCCTACAGCGACAGTTTCGCCACGTTGCGCCGAACAAAAGTTAATATAGAGGGTTGCTAAAGCTCAATTTTAGTGCAACTCTTAACAGACGAGCAGTCGAGCATGGCGAGTAGCAAGCCTATAGTGACAAACCTACGAAAAAGAATTTTTCGTTTGAGAAACAAAACATTGCCGCAGAGCTCAGTCTCTGGCTTATTTTCGTTAATTCGTGAGTGTTATGGAGTCGTGAGCCATATCCGGATCGACTCCGGAACGACTACAGCCAAGCGACAACCACGAGGACTCGCTCTCTTTTTTGTTGTGATGTCGACTCAAGGACAGCATTTTAGGAATAACGTACCTTGTTACTTGTAGGCGTAATAAAATGTGTTATTGTGTTTCAACGAAGTAATAAACTGAACGTGTGAATACAACAGTGAGGAAGGTCGTTGGGGACGTTTTTAAGGACGAGGATACAAGTGAGGAAGGTCGATGTGTCAGCTAAGAAGACACTACTTAGTCGAGGAGTTTATGGAGAGCGATCCGCTCTCGAAACCCGACTGGACAATGTCCAGTGACCATGATGAAAGTGTACCCTACTGCATACATTACAGTATCTTACCTCCAACTTGCATGAACCCCATGATACACACTGGCACCCAACATAAGAAATCCGACACTACAATTCGTGTTAGCTTGCGTTGTATGCGTTCGTTTTGCTTCCTCCTGCTTTGACGCAGAGTTTGCGTTTCCAGTGCTTTCGTGCTCGTAGCTTTTCTATGTAAACACAAGTACAAAGTAGAGCCAGGTCTACTATACTCGAAGCAGTAGATATGTTGGACCTTTTGTTCTAAGCACTGTGCTGTTCACTGGAGACGAACGTAGGCTACTAGCAAGGTTGGACCATAGTTTACAACAATTCGATATACAAATAATTTTCAATACTTCAACAACATTTAACAAATCCTTTTCACCCTTGAAATCACAGTTCAAAAGGCTGTGCTTTGCACTATGCCAAAAAGGACCACAAATAGCTTGCCACCAGGTTCTAATCCAGTGAGCAGCACACGGATTAGTGGGAAATGTGCATTACACTGGACAAGAAGTACAATGCACTAGCAAAATCCACAGGCACAGACTTGGTAGGAGTTTCCAACACTGGACATTACCGCTCCAAATTGAAGATTTGGTCCTTTGACCGGTTTTCTTGGGTTGCAAACAACACAGCACAAGTGTTGTTCATGATTGCGTGTGTAATTACTCAGTGATTACCTTTTGTGAGTGCACCAGCCCATGACTGCGGCAACCGACAGCAGTTGAACTAGACAACCGGTACGCTGCGGACGACAATTTTAGCGATATTTAGTAAATTTTACGATTTCATGTACCCTGTCCACTTGATTCGACTTGATTAAGACGCACCGAAGGAAAAGGCCAGACCGCAATATCGATATATATAGCTATATATATATATATATATATAGATCCAAATACATACCTGTATAACATGATGTATGCAAATAACATGAATATAAAAGCGACAAAGTTAATGATGAGAAGGAGTAGAGAGTAACCCCAGGCTTGGTCAACGGCTGGATTTGGAAATAAGGTCGCCAGGCAAACGGTATGGCTGGAGTAATATCCGAATTGATGAGAAATGGATATATTCGGGTTAATACCGGCAATACGTCGCCTCAAGTAGCCCCATCCAGCATGCCTGTAAAATGTACACGCGCCGATGAATTTTTAAGTGGTATGTGCCGGTTGCACTATCTCACCTGAACACCTAGAGCGGTGCAGCAGACTGCACCGACGACGGGTGGAGGCCAGAGTGGAAAAAGAAAAACACGCGACTCCACCTCTATTTCTCCACCCCTGACACGTCCCCAACCGAATTCCATATGCTGCATCAGGCGTCGACTAATCTCAAACGACTCAAAACTGCGGCGGGGTACTTCAGGTCTTCCCTTCGCGAGTTGTGTGGACATGTACTCAGTGAGGCATGCGAGTGTGTGCGGAAGAACAAACCCCAGATCATTCCATTCATTCCTATACAACATACAAACTACCCAATGGACTGGCTGGTCTGAACGAGGCCGCCATGCAGTGGCTGATATGTGGCTGCCCTGACGTCTAGTCCGACGAACGCCACAGTAAAGAAGATCATATTTGCAACACACGTACTTGTTAGGAGTCGCGATGATGTGGCTCGCATTCATCAAGCTAAGCCAGTTGATCATGTGATTCGTGTCCATTATTCCTATTGTTTTAAAAACCTTGTTTGCTGTAAAACTAGAAGGTGGAATTTCTGTGTTAACGTGATGACGACTCCGAGAATAAACAGGCCTCCATGCAGTATATAGTCAAAATGATAAGGTGGATAAAAATGAAAAGATTGAAATGTAAAGTACTCCATGGCCATAGTTTATGTATAGGACCTTAATCTCTTACTCGATGCTGCTGACGAAATAATCCTCAAGATATACGCTCATTGGGACCAACCCGAAGGTTAAGGATAGCAGCCACGAGAGAGCAATTGCTGTGACCAAATGTAGAAGGCTTGGTGAAGAAAGTGGCCTGTATACAAAAAGCGATTAAGGACCAAGCCTACCTCCACAAATCTTATCAAGGATGTCTGAAAATTCTGAACTACAGGTTTGATAGGACTGGCATGTACAGAATATATATATGTGAGGAAAGTAACCACGATTGTAATCAATAGCGCGTTGGGGTGTTGCCATACACAGACACACAGAGTACGACAAGAGGTAAAGGTGCGAAAGTTCCTCAGACACAGACCCTTCTCCACACTGAAGCCTCGATAAATGGCGACCTATACAAGACTGATTACAATAAGTAAAATGCGATACCTTGTGGGCAGGCTCAATCAATGTCTGTTGCTACTATGGTACGACGGAGCTTTGTTTTGGCATTGCAAGGTTTGTTGAAAGGCTTCCGCAATGCCTTGCGAAATTGTAAGCTATTCGGTCTGCTGGAGTTAGCCAAAAAGTGAACATGGCCGAATCACAAGGAAAACTACAAGTATAGGTGATATTTATATTGACTTCTATGAGGAGCTGCATCGCTGAGCTTGAAAGCAGAAATTGGCTGCATGCCTAACACCGGCGGGATATGTTGACTCGAGGCGGTGTGATTGACAGTATGGAGTTTTCAATTATTTAGGTTACATGCGCCAAGGCAGTGCTCAATACGCATGACGATACTTCCGGGTTATATAGCTTTGGCCACGCAAGCCTTGGTAACCACATATGTGACCCACGCATTTTTCGGACTGCTGTGATGCCATTGGTTGTTGTTGTTTTTGCAATAATGGCGTTTTCAGCTACAAAGGTCATGTACGCCAGGCCAATGCTTACGGTACACGTGTCAATATCTCCGGCTTATAGCCCAGATCACTATCTCAGCCACAACCCTTCGCACTCCGCGATTCCGACTGCCAATTTGGTGCGAGTTGAAAGTATTTGGTTCGACTCGATCTGGATCGAACGCGGAACCCGGAAATCAAAATTCGGTTATTCAAACCAATCGGCCATCTTGACGGCGCTGCTACTCGAGGCTTAAACTCATACCTTGATACTGCATGAAGTCTTTGTATGGTAATTAGAATCATGGTAAAAACAGACTGTTCCGATCCGATGATTAAGATAGAACCCAACGCAGAACACATACTGCTGCTTCTCCATTCGCGATCCACCCGACAATACGACCCCTCGAATTCGTGGGCTTTGATACAGATCGAAATGGTGTAAACCTTTGAACACAAATTCTTTGCGATTCATTGCAAAGACGGCAAACATCAAAAACACATACCCCAACAAGAAAGTCAGATATTGATAAATTGAGAATTAGTATCTTGCTGAGCTTGGTGTGGTCCGACAACTTCCGGCCAGATTTCCACTTTTTCGGTTTCATGAGATCGTGCAAGGTCAACAAAACTACTGCACTGCATCCAACGATGGATAGTATACCTGCGAAATTGGATAATTGGCTGAGAGAAAGGCGACATTATATGCATATAAGCCTATATACTATTCTACTCAGTAGAACGACCAACCACAACGAGCACGAAGTCAATAAAACCGTTCAGATTGTCCGCCTTCTGATCGAGTGGTTCCGGGTTCTATTCCCGGCAGAGACGCCAAACAGAGACACCGTTCCTCTCTACTTAGCAGTCAGTTTTGGGAGAGCGCAGAGTGTGGTTGTGATAGTGATCCGGCCTATAAACCATAACCATTGACCTGGCGTACATGACCTTTCTAAAGCGCCAATAATTCAAAAACAACAACAACTTAATGTCACAGCCACAGCAACTGATGCTGCCATGGACTTATGGAACCTATATAAACCCTTGTGGGTTTAGATATTTATTGCCTATACAAATTACAAACCGCAATTGTGTCTAAGTGTTCCCTAAGACCTTAAACTGCGAACTACATGTTTGGACATTTGGCCTTAATTCTGTTTTATTTCTGGTACTTTAAAGCCATTTGTTATTTGATTTCATTGGGCGCTAGCTCCTGCTTTTGAAAGACTAAATACTTGCATGTCATTTTATTTGATTTCGTTAAGCAGCAGCCTAATCCGTTTTCATTTCTTAGGCAACATAGTTAAATTCCTATCGTTGGTACTTTCATCGAATACTGCTTCAGTGCATACCATTCTGTGAAGTAATAAATGGACTGAAATAGTGTAGCCATTAGCCAAACACCGAAACGTAGCTGTAAATTCAGACTCTCATTAATTTCGGCTGACCGCATAGCGCCACCCTTATAATAAGTCTTGATTTAAAGAATCATAGAATATAGTGGAACCGATGCCCACCAGAGAACAATCATTAGATATGTTAAAAAGATTCACCAGATTACCACAAATTCAACGTCCAGCCTCGGCTTATTGATAAGTATAACATTCACTATACCAACCCTGGAAGTTAAATCAGAGGTTAGTCTTCGCATTCTGTAACAGACTATAACTTCATGTTTTATGATTGACCAATGGGAAAAAAGATTGATCGCAGATTTAAAGTCCAGACTTGATTTGTTGAGAATTATAAAATTCAACAAACCAAAGCTATACGGTGAATCATGAAACATGAAGTAGGCTATCACTGACCGAAATGATGAGTGAGAACACTATATATAAATCTTGACTCACTGAAGGTCCACACAACGGCAAGCATAAACTTGCTTTTTATCATTGATTTTTCGTCAGAGAATGCACTTTTAATGCATCCCGGTTGGCATTCGTCAGAACCAGCCATGCAGTCCTCTGTGCCATCACAAACCTGCAAGGAATAAGCGATATGTAGTCAACATGTGTTATGTGTGATATGTAGTCAACATGGTCGATTTATCGAGACCCTCCGTCGCGATTCGGTATCAATAGATTTCCTGCAATGCGCAGATCTTGCAATTAGGAGATCCTTATCGTTGTAATATCACGACGCGATAGCGAGTCTCTAGTCCCTAAAATGTTTGCGTCTCCAACAGCAAAGAGCATTTCTATAAGCCAAATTTCTGTGTAACCCGCAGGGCGAGCACGCTTTTGCAACCACTACTGTCTTGTGTCACAATCGACACGCACACCAAAGTGTGATGCTTCTGTCGTCCATCTCCAATTTTTTGTCCTTAAAGTGTGATCTGACTTTTAATGTTCCTTTTGAGATTGGAGGCTTGTATTTTTGTCGTCGTCCGGTAGTGGTTGGCCATTATTTTCGTTTTGCCTATATTTAAATTTTGCCCAGTCCCTATCTCGTATAGGGAAAAAGGCTTCAAAAGCTTTTTTAGAGATGATATATCTTGCATAGTTGCAGTCATATCATCCACATATTGCTGAATTTCAAGTTCACAATTGCCTATTATAATACCCACTATGTCATTTTTATAGTTTATACACCTTGCCAGTCGGTCGAATACTAGTGTGTACAATACCATACTGATGGGGCAGCCTTGCCGCAGTCCGTACTTTATCCAGATCCGAAATGTTTGGGCTCCACTTACGTTGATCTTGCTATAAGTAAAACACCAACGCCAAATGCTTTGGGCGGTCAAGTGGTGCCTCTCGTTACTACCGTAGAAGGCGACTGCGATGCACTACCACTGTTAGGCAATGGCGGGTGTTTCCCTTTATTGTAGTGTATTGTATATTTATTCACCAGCCGAGCGGCTCGCACATTTCAGCCCGAGAGTGGCAGGCAGAAGGGGGTGGATCGAATGCGGCCGCTAACACCCCCCTTAATAAAATTCGACAGGTCGTTATGTTAATGTCGGAATTTAAGGGTCGAGAGAGTGGTCGAGTCAACAACACTATGAGGCAGACAATTCCAAGTCATTACGACTCTAACAGCAAGGGACTACTGTCTGCATATACTAACGTTAATGGTGATTGCTTTATGCTACCAACACCAAGGCAAAGCGATCGTTACTACGGACCTGCAAGTCTTCCTTGCTTGCATTTACTAACGATTATGTGTGTGCAATATACCGTCACGGTTGGGTGATCGGCGGCGGGCATTAGGAAGGTGCTCAGGCAGAGGCATCAAACCTGATGCTTCTTCAATTGTTTAGGCATCAAACCATTAGCCTATTAGTTAGCCCTTCTAAGCGACTCAAGATTTAGTGTTCCCTCTAGCTAATCTTGCTATCGAACTCATGAAAGTCCGAGTACAACTTACAGCGTGCTGTGGAATATACTTGAGATTGCCACCGTCGTTGCAGTAGAAATGTGAACAATTCAATTCGTCCGCTCCATTTGTACAGTCCTGAGAAACAAGAGAATTTATAGCGCAATGGTTGGAAATTCACGCACAGTGGCGACATTGATTTTATACATTACATCTTGTAAGTCACATCTTTTTTCAATAGGTATATTTGGAAGTGGCTCATATGTGCAGTAAAACCTGTACAAAAACACACTATATATTATGCTTTTTCATATACTTTTACTGCACGTGCCTAGCTGCAACAGGAAATCCTCATGCTGTCTTTACTGTTTCGCATGAAATTTTCCGTGATGCGTGTGAGCATCGACATAGTTGAGACGTTTCGGTTAGTCGTGCGCTCTCGCTCTCGCTCCGCGTAGATAGTAGTATGAAGCTGAGATGATCGTTGCGGGTTTCGCCGTTTTGTTCGTTGACGCTGTGTTGTAGCGTAGGTACGCCTCACCGCTATTTCATACCCTAAGGTACAGTCAGTCTGCAGGTATGTTTCATACGGTACGTACGTAGAGTATCAGATTCCGTTTTAGTCGCTCTCTGTGATGGCACTTGTCTGCTTTTACGTGTTGTTAAATTTCATTATGTCAGGTAAGAGTCTGCAGGCACGTGTGTTTGGGCGTTTTGGGGCTCTGTTTTGTTCGTGGAGGCTGAAGGCTGACGCTGTATTTTACTGTAGCTATAATTATATTATATCGTACCGGTACGGGTATTTCATATTGCACAGTCAGTCTTTGCAATATACGTTTAGGTGGGTCGCGGCAGTCGCAGGTACTGTTGATGTAATCTAAGGTAGCACAGTAATTACTTTGCGATATCACTTGGCGTTGCAAATGAATCAAAGTAGCGGAATTGGCCTCATTCTGAGAAAGTATCACATCAAACGTGCAGGCGATCGGCTATCGGCCTCATGCGCATAAGAATTGCCACTGCTTAATTATTTGATCGCAATTTCACGCCCGAGAGCAAATGGCCCTCTTTGCTAGTTGTTTATACACCTATGTAGGTTGGCCTAAGTCATGTCTCGTCTTCTTCGACGTTTTCTGTACCTTGCAGCTTCGCATCCGCGTTCGTCTTCAAAGGTATCGCAAGCCTTCAAACCGTCGCACATTATATTACCTCCTATCAGCATATGTCCTGTACCGTTGAGGATGGTGCATCTATAGAAGGCAAGTGTACATTTTACCAAGTACACAAGCAGTAGGCCTACGCATTGGGCTATTAAATGATGCCTATGAATGGGTGACGTCAAATTCTCAAAGTTTGATAAGAAGTAAAACAGTGAAGCTGATTGCTGACGATCAAAAAATAGGTCTAATAGATGGAATAAGTCACCACAGATTTAACGCCTAGTCTAATTTATTGGAATACATTTTGCAAGATTTTGGAACTCCGCTCATTCATCAAGTGAAGATAGACTTAAGTAAAAGATGAAGGCTCTGTACAATTCTTTAGCATCACTCATATCTAAAGGAAATAATAAACTCTTAACTGTTTGTATTCCGTCATGTTGACACAGAATTCTGGTGGATTGGTACAGTTGCATTCTTCAACGAGGTAAATATCGCATTCAGGTATGCGGTCACATGCCGTCGCCACTGCAAGAGAAATACTAAAATGATATATCATCCGTATCATCGGTAGTTCTTGTTTTTGAATTTATTTATTTGAATTTGAAAGGTCATGTAAGCCAGGTCAATGCTTACGGTCAATGTGTCAATATTTGCGGTTTATAGCCCGGATCACCATCGTAACCACAACGCTCCGCACTGTCCCTGATAGTGACTGCTATGCATACAAGGACAGATACCAATTTTAAAGTCTTTGGTTTCACTCGGTCAGGTGGGAATCGAATCCGGCACCTCCCGATTACACTACAATCAAGTGACTATAGAAGTGAAGTAAATGTAGCGTACTTCTATTGCCCCGCTTGCACTGGAAATCTTTCACTTTGGTTTTCTCCTGAAATAAATCTGTGAAATATAATATTTGACTTTACCCTGCATGTGACAACAAACCATTGATGTTGTATTAAAATGACAGCTTCGAATTGTTGCAAATACCATTTCCATAGTTTGTCGAATATAGAGATTAAAATAAGATGATGGCTTGTACACCAAAGGAGTGAAGCACCAGAAGATTCCGAGACTCAAGATATATTTCTCTTTCGCAAATCGAAAATCTCGCATACACACAATCAAGAAGGAAAGTAAAACGACAGGAACATGGCCTACTTTACCTAGAGTAGGACATGACAGGAACCTAAAACATGTGTTACGTGTTGCCAGGCAGACCCGCACACATTGGTACCACCTCTGACGGATAGGCCATTTTTTACGAACAGAAATTCTTGATTTTACCTTTTCGGCGACAGTATATTTCGTCTTCGCCATCGTTGCAATCTTGCCTGTACGAAAATATATTTCATCACTCACCGAGTCCGGAGAGTACATAATATTCTAGGTGGTTGACCCGGCTGCCAATGCAGGGTGAGCCATTTCGATTGATTACTTCCTCGTATTTTCACAACGCGGCGCAGGCCTATAGCATGATTCCTATACGAAAAATGGCGGAGCTGATGTCGGACGATTCAAATAGTAATAAATATAATAATTCACCACAGATTTAACGTCTAGTTCAGTTTATATATATATAATACACAAGCTTTCGGAGCTCTGCTCCTTCATCAGGTGAAGATACGTAATACGACACGTAGGATAGGCCTACTGCGTTTTGGCAAATCAATCAATTCATTCTGCTAAGCTACCTGCCACAGCTGGACGAGAAAATGCATCGGTTGTTGTACTGCTGGTCAAAAATACATATCGAAGTCTTTTCGCGTCAATATTGGACATTCAGCTCATCGAATGAAACTGAACTCTAATATGCACAATATCAAATTTGGCAGATAGACCAGGAAGCGACATTGTCGGAGGGATACTTTCGATAACTTACTTATTATCACATGCAATTGATGTATCAATCTTCAAACGCGTTTCGCTGTTCATAGCGGCGCATTCAAATGAATAACGAACAGCGTTCCCGTCTGGATTTTCTAAATAGATCATTGGGGAAGTAAAACGAAGAAGCAGACCTAATTCATCTTCCTACCATCCTTTAGCAGACCACATATTGACGGACGTATCTCTGGGCTACAGATACACTCATCGGTTAAATCTGGACAATCCACTATTCCATCGCAGAGTCGTGCCACAGGTATAACGTATGCGGGATTTGTTAGGCATTGAAAGCAATCGCTGTCCAAGAAGTCTGCGTGAATTAAATAAAACTCGATATCACTATACGCTGACCTATGCTCCGAACTTGATTCCTGGCCGCGTCAAATCGAAGATTATGCGTTCCTATTTGCTTAGTATCGATAGAGCGCGGGTGGCTGTGGTTGTGGGGCATTCTAACAAGACTCGAGAAATGCACCAAATATTGCCAAGATAGCAGTAGCCTATGTAATATTCAGTCATACCGATACTGAACACCCGTGTCGCTTACAAGACACGTAGTCGTCAGCGCGACAGCATGCTACGATACGTAGAGGCAACATTCTTTTCTTTTCAAGTTTGATCATTTATTGTGACTTATCAGAAAATGCGTTATCGTAGCCTACAAGCAGGAATATTAACTTACATTTTCCATTTAATCCGCAAAGGCATTCATCAATCGCTGGAAATAATAGGCGCATTTAATTAAAGCAGTTAGTGCTAAAACTGTCTTTGACTTTTCGCATTTCTAAATTACTTGTTCACAATTTTTTCCAGGTCTGCACTAACCTTCCTGACAATTAGCAGCTCCGTCACATATATGCGCCTTCTGCAACATGCAGGCATTGGTATCAGTCGGCTGAAGTGCTCGTCGGCACATCCTGCCCTCAAACCAAGCCTCTGACGGCGACGTGATTTCGTCGCTACCATCCCTTAAAATAAGATCAGAAATTAATGGGCTAGAGAAAAGCATGAAGATGATATTGAAATTTCGGAAAATTTTATACCAACCGGTCAAAACGAGCAATATCTAAGATTATGACGAATCTACTGCTTCGGGCGGTAGCGGTGAGAGGTCGTCGGCCACGTAGCATCGCAGGTTCGAGTCCTGATCGCTTCGATGCCAAAGATGACGGTACACGTATAGCTTCCCGCATGAACGGGTTGGTTGGTTATCATGCGTGCAGGCTGGACAAGGAAACACCGAAGGAGCTGGAAGACTATTGCAGACCTCAAGGTGTTGGCCGTCTAGCGAGGAAAATACAGACAGAAATTTTAAGATTTTTGGTACGATGCAGTCTCGGGGATTCGAACCCGAGGCCTACCGGTTTCGCGACCGACAACCTAGCAGCTGCCACTACACCACGAAGCCGGTTGCCGTGATCGACTCACTATTTTGGTCTATACCTGCATAAAACGTTACCGTTGCAAAATTCTAGAGGGTCCAAACATTGGCTGCCATCAGCACACTCGATTTCCGATGCTTCTCCTCTCCCCGCATCACATCGCCAATCTAATATTCAATATTGGAAATTGGGATGATATTCTGACGAAACTGTTGTTGTTAGAGCACACACGTTTCTTACACCGTCTTACACCGCACACACGCATAAAGAGTGATGCGCTGCGCAAATGTTGTACGCCTAATTTTCTCGTTGCTATGAGTCTAAGTATTCTAATTGTTGTCGGTCTCGCTTCGAAAGTAACTTGCATCAGTCAGAACAACTTGGTCGAGTTTGAAACAGTGTTTCCATTGATTTCAAATACGAACCTCAAACAATTTCTCTAAATGCGTTAATGTCCTAGCTCCTAGGAGTTAGAGCATGCGGAAGTGCTAAACACGCCAGCAGCATATACATATATTTCAATACAGTGTGTATTCACGTCAAACAAGATACTTACCAGACTGGCATATTAAAGATTTACTATCCATGAAATACTCAGGTAGCACACAAATTGTCTCCGAAGTAAGGCCTTCACGGACAGAGCGGCAGAACGCGCTGTCGTTTTGATACTGGTGAATGTTCCGTGAGTTTGGCTCATCAGATCCGTCCCTTCAATGAAATAAATTGAATCGTTGCGGTCTGTAACAGGCCTCAGAAGTCAGAACCTCAAGTCAAAATGCATGCCATTTTACCAGCTCAAGCGCGTAGGAGAAGTCCGGCTATGTTGGAAAGGAGGTCTACAAAATTCGCATATAATACTGATGATCAGACCGGCGGTTCGGCTAGAGCTGGCGTTTGATTGTTTGTTTATTTGGAATTTATGGCGTTTTTCAACTACCAAGGTCATTTACGCCAGGTCAATGCTTACGGTATACGTGTAACTACCACCAGTTTAGAGCCTGGATCGCAATTACAACCACGACTCTCCGCACTTCCCCGATACCGACTGCCAGGCAGGGAATGAACGGATACCAATTATAAAGTGTTCGATTTGACTCGGTCGGGAATCGAACCCGGAACCTCCCGATCAGAAGGCGGACAGTATAAACCCCTGCGGTTTGAAATATCCTTCTGTAACGAGCACGTAACATTCCAATGAGTGTTGCTTCATGATACCAATGCTGTGGCAACTAATGATAGCAACTCGCATCCATGTGCCAATCTTGCCTCTCTGCAGCGCCCATGAAAATTGTCTACCTAGCGTGTGCTCCAAGGTGGGGGCATTCCGATTTTATCTGTTGAGCGAACAGCATTTCGTTGGACTTGTGTAGTTTTATGTGGTATTTATATATAGGTCTGTAACAGCATTTAGCCTGTTATTCCGAGGTCCGCGGACACTGAGGACGCGGCCATGAGCACGCCATACTTCAAATTGCGGGCCCTAGCCTATGCATCTAAATGCATCGACCGAAAGTCAGGTGCGTAATGCTGCGAACATTGTTTCAACAAAACCATAAAAAACGTCTTTGAATTCGATTGCTACGCCGTTTTCGCTAATTCCATGATTCAATTTGATATTCTCTGCGAAATGTCATCACGTGTGGTACACAGTCATTTCATAAACTGCCGCAGGCTTAGAGGGTGTAGGGTTTACAGTACGTCGGTACGTCATGCATTTGATGAATGCCGTCGTGGTAGCAGGAGGCTGGCGTTTAGGAGTCTATAATAGGTATAGACACAGAGGCTGCGAGGCGTACGCGTTTGCGAAGGTTGAAACGTCAACAGGAGTCGTAAAATCTTGATTGTTCATTAGCGGCACCCGTTCCGTTACCCGTAATAGGCATTGCAGCCTGTGAACTTTTAGCGTTTCCTACTCTTAAAAAAATTCATATGTAGTTGGGTATAGATATAGAGGCTACAAGACGGTAACGAACGACGCGGGAATACGTTTGCGAAGGTTGAAATGTCAACGCGAGTGGCGAAATCTTGATTATATCTTGATTAGAGTCGTATCTCTTTATAAGACGCAGGTCGTTTGCCGGCGGAAACACGAAGCCAAAATTTAGCAGGATTGGGAAAAGGACTTACCGCGTCAATTATAACAATTTTCTGCTACTCCCGCTAGTAACACATATTCTACGTATGCGTCATATGGCTAATATTGCGTCTGGCAAGCAGAATAGTCAAAACACGGCTTCCAGGCACGTAATGGTGTTAGGGTAAAGGCTCATTTACCCTAGAAAAGGGTATACATACGCAGATTTTTAAGGTAGGGTATCCATCAAATTTGTACACAATGCTGCGTAATGAAAAGATGAGCATCTGTGCCAATTTTTATTATTTGCGTTGTGTCGTTTGGGTGGCCAACGAAGAGAACGGAATGTATAATTTAGAATAATAAAAATAAGGTAGGCGAGTATAAGTTAAACTTTTCCCCACCGGGAAGTCTATAGGTTCGTCGTTGATTTGTGATTGCTGTTGACACATTCTGACGCTGCTATCAAATGGGACTGAAGAATATAACAATTCGCAGATTGGCAGCGTAACTCTATGTGCCTTTATTTCATTACAGTCGATATATTACGCCAGGTTATCGGTCCGAAATGGGTCGACCCATATTTGTGTGACTTCTCACCAAAACCCTATTTTCTAATTTACCACGGGTTCTTTATGGATGTTGTATTATATAAGCTTTACAATTGCATTTAGAATTATATTACAGTTTGTGTGAGAAAAAGCCTATGATATAACATCATGCGATATCCTATATCGGTTAATTACTTTTCGATTTTCAGTCACCCGGGAAGTCTCGCAATCTCGTCTTGTTCCCGATTATGACCCCCTTTTTTGTTTTGTGTTTGGAATTTATGGCGTTTTTCAACTGCTAAGATCATTTACGCCAGGACAATTCTTGCGGTATACGTGTCAATAATTGCAGCTTATAGCCCGGATCACTATTATAGCCCGGATCACTATTATAACCACGACTCTCCGCACTTCCCCGAAAACGACTGCCAAGCAGGGAAGGAACATATACCAATTTTTAAGTCTTCGATTTGACTCGGTCGGGAATCGAACCGGAACCTCCCGATCAGAAGACAGTCTAAACCCCTCGGCCAACTGAGCGGTAGAGCTGACTTTTGAAATATCCTTCTGTTTCGAGCACGTAACTCGGTCGGGAATCGAACCCGGAACCTCCCTATCAGAAGGCGGACAGCCTAAACCACTCGACCAACTGAACGGTTAAGACCCCCTGTTACGGATAGACAATTCAATTGATGGCCAATCTAATCCATCATCACCAATCCCATTAATTCGTGAACTGAAAAAAATGGGTAATTAAGGAGCTCTCTCTTAATGGGACGCTGGTCACTGCATTTAACCTCTATCAATTGTAAATCGGTGTGTAGGTAGTAGGTAGGCTACTTCGTATTAGTACAGCTAAGCTAGATATATTTACGGCGAAAAAGTGGTATCTGGATTTTTGGTTGTGGAAAACGTATTTGCCTATTAAATTCACCTTGATTTACAACGGTATTATCATATATTGAAGCAGGACCCAAACAGGCTACTGCGCTAAGAAAATCGACACAGTAATTTACCGTCGCGCAGTAACACGCCCGTTTGGTTACGCAGATCAACAGGAGTTATTTTTAATGGTTGTGTCAATCTGAATTGCTAGCATTCTCATGACTAGGGGCTTCTTTGCTGTAAGTGTTTAAACTCGCTTATACCGGTACTACGAATGTGCTTTGGATGAGGTGATATTCTGTTATAAATAAAGCCTTACAAAAATTATTAGAAATTTACTGCGGTTGGTGTGGGGTAGGTCTACGATATAAGAATAGCTCATGCAATGCATTATATATTTTGAATGTATATTGTCGGTTTGTTAATTAGCGATTTTCAGTCACACGGAAAGTCTTGCAATCTTGATATTAACAGTCTGCCTTACTTTACACACTAGGAATAATGTCCATCCGTGTGTTAATACTGTAACCGTTGTGCTAATAGCCTACCTGCAGTCCTTTTGGTCATCACAGAAAGCGTCATTCCTGATACATTTGGAACCGTCATGACATGCAAATGCATCTCCTTCACAGTAATTTTCTGCCAAAGAAACGGGATGGATAAGGATTGATGTGAGATTGCATGATGCGGCCTGCGCTATAGATCAGTCTCAGAGTTAGGAAACGTTCTCTTTAGTTCATCCATGTTCAATTTGCGGGTGGCCAAAGAAGATCAAACCGCTGATATGACTTGGCAGTGGTTTTTGCGCCATATGTCTTTCCAGCTGCATTCAGCAATTATTTGTCAATTTGGTTCTACAATGTGCATTACTTACTGTCGCTGCATAGTCTGTCTTTATCTTTCAGTAGATAGTCGGGAAGGACGCAAAAACTGGGGAGGCGATTTAGAGAGCCCCATCCTCTACACACTGTTATATTCCTGCGGTAGATTTTTTGCCTGTTCCAATACGTTGGCTCGTCTGATCCATCCCTGATATTAAATGCAAGTGCTACTGATTATTATGGAAAATGTTTATTATAAAGGTGACAGTATAACCTTGTCACCACTAGGCCTATACTTCGGCTACCCATTTGTTTTCAGCAGACGAGCTTCAGTCTTCTTATAGGCTATACATTACTATCGTTTATGGGGACTTCGAAAGAACATCGCCCTCCGTGTGACCGACAGAGCTTTTGTGCCTAACGTCTAGAGTGAATGCAATCTACCGCACCGATGGCGGTAGGTTGGGATAGACATGGGTCTCCTATGTACATTTATTAACATTTATGGTGACAGTAATACCGCGTTCGTCGAAAATTGGTTGTTGATGTTACAAAGTATAGCTTATGGAAGGCCACTACTCGCTGCATGACCCAGCACGAAAGCCCTTATTATGGCATTACCTGATCCTGGTATATTATATATTGTATATTATTAGTCGCACCATGGCCTACTAAATTTTAGTAGGCCATGGTCGCACATGGCCCACGCGCAATTGTAGCCTCGTGTGATGGGGGTCGATCGTCAATTTCTGATTGGGTTGGCTGGTAGGCTTTGAATTTCTAGATGGTTTTAATGGCGACACAGCTCTTTAGTCGTGAAATCAAGGAGAAAATCAATTCAACCTACCTGCATTGGACTTTCCCATTGCAGAATTTATCCACGTTGACACACTGCTTTCCATTTTTACAGGCAAACTGTTTGTCTGTGCACTTTACTGATTTCGCACCTGAGAAATTTTGTAAAGTATCAGCTTTCAGTGGCGCTTATCACGCGGCGGCGTTTTGCACCACGAACAGGACAGGCTGGAGCAGATAGACCTACATGAAAATAGTAATCGATAGTAACAGAAATAGTAGGAGTCAGTAATAGCTGGGATTGCGGACAATAGAACACAAAAATGGGGGTCTATAATATTGTCCCGCAACTATAACGACTCGATGAGTATCTCCCTGTTTACCGCTGCCGCAGTTAAAACGTTAAGGAAGTTTTCAATCGACAAATTTACAGTACAAAAACAACAAATCGAAACTGTGATGTTAAATAGCGTCCACCAGCCTCTGGCAGGCTCGCAATCAAAATGTTTCGAGTTTCAAATTCCTTGGTCACGTGATCAAAAGTACACGACCTTGTAGGCTGAGTTTTTAACCCTCGGATCTTAAGAGATGTATGTGTCTCGTGTGCACCCTCACCTGTTATATGTGCTGATGCGCGAAGGGCACGGCTAGGGAGACAGAGGGGACGCGGAAGCTGAGAAGAGCGCTGTGCTTTATCTTTGAATAAATTTAATACGATTATACCAAGACTGTCTTTCACATCAGTAGGCTGCTACTACCCGCGAGCCCGAGAGCGGCACTTCTCGTACCCGCTAACGGGCGTAACATTTCGCGCGGCTCTGCGTATGGGAGCCGTCGCCGCCTATCTTTTTGCCTAAAGAAAATACGCTTTGCGTCGAGCATATTACTAGGGTTCAACTTGACTCCATGAGCTGGATGTTCACAGGTTTGCAATTGCAACACATATTATCTATCTATACAGTCTGTATTAGTACACAAGGGCTTCATCACCGAACCAATTCGCACAGATCTGGAATGATATTCCAACACAAATCAAGGAAATGCCGTTAAGCTCCTTCAAGTCCAACTACAAAAAGCACCTACACAAGAAATGCCGCCCAGTTTATAACCATATACTGAACAGCTACGAATCAACGATGCTAACAGTTAGACAAGATAAGAAAAGCCTATATCGTGTTAATGCTGTAGTTGGTATAGTTGTTGCACCTACCTGTAGAACTTGAAATGATCACGATTATACCAATAACAAAGTAATATGGTACATTCATATTTATATCCTATTAAGGCTTAAAATCCAGATATCTGAAATAGTCGTGCCCGTGAAATAATACGAATATTTCTTATAGTTACAAATATCTTTAGACTGCGCTATACCGTGAATGCTGTGGGTAGCCTATACTGCATAGTTGCAGATCTGGCTACAAATCGCATACTGTATAGTACACGCAAGACTGTGGTGCCGAAAGATCGGGTATAGACTATTTAAGTCAAACGCCTGCCTTCGCGCCATATTCTCTGGCCATCTATATTCTATAGTGCAGATGCTTTTACGGATAGCGGTTTGGACGTCTTTGGTATATACTGTATATGAATCCACGATCTACTGATTTCCAGGTAGACAAGCTTACCAACAAATTATGAAACCTGACAAAATGAACACCAACTTTCTAAGGAGGAGATTCTCCAGAAAAAATCAAGGTCGCATATATGCGTTATAAGTAGTTATAAGCGTAGAATATACATACTGTGTTGCGGCGTTCAGAAGTGATCGGTCAGTCACCGTAAGCACTCTGAATCACGGACAATGCTTATGAAAATGTCTATGTGCATGGTGCACACAGCAAGCTATTGTGTATCATTCACAGCGTGATTTCTCCATAAATAGCCAGGAACAGGATTCATTCTTACTTGCCGCGTTTCAACATAAATTATGCATTCCTTTCATTGCAGGAAATGGAATCGAGTCCTGCAGTTAACACGCGTTCTGAAATTTACGTACCGCATGCACGCTTTACGTGATCGTAATTACTAGATATTGATTGGCATTCGAAATACACTATAAAACGGCAAGACGGCTACTTCTGATGTAGCCTAAAAAGCATACGAAAAGACCGGAAGTGTGCACTAGGGTTTACTTACATTTGATCAATGTGTTGTGATGTTACTTTATACTTGTACTTTGGTGTTACCAATAAAGACAACTTCAGCCTGCAGCGCTTCGGGGAATTGTCGACCTGACTGGTGTGTATAGGTTGAAGGGCATTGGAATTTTATCTGTCGAGCGAAGAGCAACTCGTCTGGCTTATTTGGGTCGTTTTATCTGGCATTTTTATATATAAAGTCTGTACCGGAAGTTTGTCTTCAGAGTCTTATTCTGTAGTCCGCGGACATTGAGGACGCGGTTAAGAGCACGCCATAGAATATATATCGCCCTTTACGTACCACCTGCACTACTATCCGTCAATTTAATGCGGATAACTTCGTCTCTGCAATCATTAGACTAAAATTGCATTTCAACTTCAACTCCACCTGCGAAACCTCGGAATATCACAAGAAAAGCTCAGATAAATTGTACCTGAAACAGTACGCCTACGCCAAGGCCTACTGTATTTCGTTGTTGTCTGGACTGGAGGTGCTGTAGGAAATAACCCTGTATACCTGCATGCTGTCTTTCCGCAGTAACTTTCCGACTGCAGCAAGTGGTTTGCCATGCAACGCCTAATTATTATGACGTGACGCAGCAAATTATTGCGCCTTGCACGACCCGGAAAAACGTCAAGCTCTGAGAACTGATGACTTGCCTCTGGGCGTCACACGTGTCACAATGAATAACCAAGCGCCTTCTTCGCTGATAGATTAGTCACCGACTGACCAAAGAAGAGTGAAGGAGCTGTGACCTGCGCAATGTCAGCTTGGTCGTTAGTATTTCAGAAAGATATCTTATGCTCTAGCCATGGCCTACTTTAGTTCCTAGAGTAGTCCATGCTCTAGCACTCCCACAATAACGGCCGTATCCTGTAGGCAAGCACCGTGTCACCGAAAATCCCATAATACCGAAATCATGTCGATGCTAGAAGATGTTTTACCGCATTAACGGCTACGATACCCCTCTCCACACAAAGTGTCGATGCCCCGCCACAGTTCCGCACTTCCTATAATGCAGTGCTCAAGAAATACTGCTTTTAGGCGAACATTTACCAGAAATTGCACAGATCCTAATATGTCAAGTTTATATCTATATAGGCCTAATAGTTGGCTGAAGACTATATACTCTTGTGCGTATGGAAATGTTCCTATTATTTGATTCTCTGCCTAGGCTTCTCGTCATGAACGGCTGAACGTAGAATGTGGGGCATATCCGCTAATAGGCTACGTGTGCGCATGCCTGACGTTGACGTATAACCATCTTGTAACACTCACAGTGACTTCTACTCCAGTGTGCTTTTTCCACGGTCGTGCATGGCTGCTGTTTTGCTGTTAGGATCAGCAAAATTTAGCCTACTTTTGTTTTTCAGCTTGTTCATTTATTGAAGTATATACAGTAGGCTACTCAATAAATGCAGTAGCAGTTGAAGTGGGCCGATTGATCGGAAGGTTCGATTCCCGACCGAGTCAAATCGTAAACTTAAAAATTGGTATCCGTTCCTTCCCTAATTGGCAGTCGGTTTCGGGGAAATGCGTAGAGTCGTGGTAGTAATAGTGATCCGAGCTATAAACTGGAAGTATTGACACGTATTGGCCTACCGTAAGCAAGCAAGTCTCCGGATGGCAGCGGTCGCATATCAGCGAAATCGCCTATAACTCCATAGCTACAACCGACATGAGGTTACAGTAGGCCTATATATATAGTCTTGCTTGATAAAACTTTAGTGATAAGAGCTGTGTTTTGAAAACCCTAGCGAGAACGACAGCGCTGCTGATCACTCCTATAGTCCTATCCTTTGTCCTGATTCGACAGCGATACTGATCACTTCTATCCTTCTACCTGTAAATTGATGTATACCAAAATTCCTCCCCAGACACGGCTTCGGATGAAACTCATATGCCCCATTTCTGACAACATGTTATTTGTGAGTGAATTCATGGATCCACGACCTGACATTGAGAATCTTAACGCTGACGTGAGAACGGAAATACTGTATAGCGATTGAGTGCACGGGTGCAACAACTCGCATAGCAAAGAATACCAATTAAACGTTGAAAGAAATTACATAACAATAAAAGACGCCGCTCTGCCTTTATTATTTCATATTTTCTGTCACTTTATTTTATGTGAAAATAATAGGCCACCACTGATTATGCATCAAAACTGATAGAATTTTTCAACGAATTGGAACCAACGCCAACTCTGACTGCACAGATTTCGCAAAGCGTGAATCCGAAATTAGCAGATTGCACTCACGCCTATGTTCGCTCGCCTGCTTACAAGGTTGGTCTTAACATGGCCTATTTTGGACCTTACAGGGTCGTAGCTCGACATCATTTCGACTTTCATAACCGTTCAGTTGGCCGAGTGGTTAGACTGTTCGGGGTTCCGGGTTCGATTCCTGACCGAGTCACATCGAAGACTTTAAAATTGGTATCCGTTCATTTCCTGCCTGGCAGTCGGTATCGGCGAAGTGTGGAGAGCCGTGACTGAAATAGTGATCCGGGCTATAGGCCGGGGTATTGACACGATTACTATATTCATGTATCTGCTCTAGACGTCTTGTTCGTGGTGCGAAACGCTGCCCGGTGATAATAAGCGCCACTGAAATCTTCCATATATAATAATAATAATAATAATTTTGACCTGCTTATCGCTGGAGCAGTAAAACATGTGACGATCGATAACAAAAAAAACCCGGTGTTGTGTTGTGTCTTCTCCGTGCGCAGCCTGAGTCACCCAGCATCGTTACGGTGACGTAGGCGCACTGGCTCCGGCTACTGATCAGAGTGTCCTTTGAGCGCTGACGGTCGAATTCCGATAGTGAACCAAGCGCTCTACACGTCCTAAACAGTATGCTATGTAACGCGGGAATCTCGACTTTACAACCTTTTAGTGACACAGTATTAGTTGACCAGTCAGATCTCCTTTAGTACACGTGCAGAGATATAATTCAATGATGAATAATTTCACTTTATCGATATTGAGTTCTAATTGTTCTATTTTATCCAATGTTTCTAAGCGTGAGAGAATGATAGCAAATGTTCCATGTTCTCGAACTTTCCTAGTTGCCCGACCGAAGTTGAACTAGCATGGTCGGTAGGAGTTGAGATGGTGCTACGACTGCTACGGGTGTGGTAATGGCGTGACTTCGATTGTCGAGGTGAGAGTTAGCCTACATGCAAGATAACTTTACACGTTGACACGTAACGGTAAAGTTCCGTTACAAGTGGATGAAGATGATCTTTATTGTATCACCACTATAGCGCGGATATATCATCAATGCACGACAAGTAGGATGGATGGGTTGAAAGGATTGAAGATGCGAACGATATGACGGACAATAACGATAACGATGACTTGGCCTGTTAAGGCCGGTCTAAGGGATGAGAGTGTAACGAAGAACTGATGCCCAGGACTTGTGACTTAATAATCCTGTCTTCTTCGTGCGCAGCCTGAGTCACCAGCCTCGTTACGGAGACGTAGGCTCACTGGCTCCGTCTCCTGTTCAGAGTGTCCCTCGAGCACTGACGCCTAAAGTCCGATATTACTGAACTAGACGCTCTGAACGTCCCAGTGTATGTAGCGCGGGATCTCTACTTTAAGACAATAACAGGCAATAACGCGTCTGGTGATTTTGCGGAATGGACAGAGAAACTGGATTTGGTTGCGGACGTTCAGAGGTACACGGATAAGCTGGCAAGCATCCTACCTTTATTACTGAAGGGACCCGCTTTCGCGGTATACAGTATAAGGAGTAGCCAGACGACGTCAAAAAGGATTATATGGAAGAGAGATCTAGGCTATACTCTTAGCGTTCGGGCCTACTTGTTTCGAATGCTTTTATTGTAGCTGTAGTGTGTTAAATAGGCCTACAGATTAGGTATTTTACCTTATTATCGTTTTACCCTACTAAGTAATGAACGTAGCAAATAGAAGTATCACAGGGGATTTCCCCTCTATCTAATCCTAGATCATATCTGAATTCCCTACTAATCTACCAATACGAGAGTTATCTACCAACATGCATGGTGTTGCTATTAACCTCTTTCTCTCCCCCTTGAGATCTAATCAGTTGACTGCTATCGCTCCTTTACTACACGGACTCTCCCAGCTCCGCTCCTCTTTGGAGACTCGGCGCATAGGCCTAGTTAGTATCGTCATCATACTCAAGTGCCGTATCGTCTCATCTGTAATTCGTATACTCGTCGCGTCTCGCTAGAGATACAAATAAATTATTAATATTATAAAGATTTTCAGTGGCGCTTATCACCAGCTTCTCAATCTACTCTCGTGTTCGTACTGCAAGACTTATATCAGAGAACCCCGCCTACGTCGAGAAGATCCGAAGTCGAGTTACGTATCTTCCGACTAGGCATACTTCGCGATAAAACTGGTGTGGACTGTTCCGTCTCTACAACACGTCCATTATTAGCACCACGTACAGTACACAGTATAGTCCCGATTTTCCCACTTGAGCTGTCTCTAGTGTAGTACAGCTAGCGCAAACATTCTTAGCTGCAGCCCCGCAAGTTGCCACAGTCATTGCCTGAAGATTTTCATGAATTTGCACTTGTTTGTCAATAGGCTATTATGATTGTAGGCCGTTTTGAATGACCGAGAGCGATTATAATGACTGCTGATTGAAGTCGCTGCCTTAGTACGCGTTTGTCCTGGATCTATAGGGTTCTGACACTGGCCGAAACTTTTCGCTGAACTATCATGAATAGGCCCTAAATGTCAAAATATTTTCAAGTGTATCGAATTTCACCTACGCAGTATGTAGGCAAATTAGTGTTATGGCTACACTTGACCAGCGAAGTTCCCTGCTTACCCAAACGTGATCTTAAGATCAAGGGGGAGTGTAATGTCAGTACTCGGTAATCATTGCAGGCCTATGCACATTAATTGAATATTATTATTATTTCTTGCACGTTGATTACCCTTTATGAGTGCACCAACCTACGACTGCGGCGGCCAACGTGAGTTGAGCTGGAGAGGCGGCGCGGCGAGGGCGACTGAGGGATTTAGCGATTTTTAATTCATTTGACCATTACATAACTGTATTTGGAAGAGGAAGGGATGGAATTTTTGCACTTCCGCTTCGACAAAAATGGACTGCTTCCTCTTCCACGTTCCTGCTAAAGACATTAGTGCTACCAAATTTACTTTCAATTTCAATCCCACTAATAATAATAATTAGTGATGGGAATCAAATACCGGTATTATACTGTAGTAGTGTGAAAACATACTTAAGATAGAAATACATATATATTAGACGATGTCATACAATCATATATAGATAAAAGTATATTGTCACCAAAATTTGACGTCCAACGTCAGTATAACGTATTCAGAAATAGGAACCAAAAGGCGAGGGTGGTGCATTTGCAACTACACATACGTTTGAAAGATTTTCATAGTCATGCTAAATCATGACTATTTCATACTATCTGCTGCAGTCTTCCAACGTATAAGCTCTATCTTTATAGACAAAGTTACAGGAGCAGGAAGTTTCATTTTATCATCATCGTGATTCGATTGCTGTGTGGTGGGTGGTTTTTCAGCACTCCTTTGTCCTTTTTTGCTACCTGTGACTTTCCCAGACTTGGGTTTCTTTTCCCCTGCGGCAGTCTTTGCTTCACCACGTTTTCCTTGCAACGGCTTCGGAGAGTCTGGCTTGATCTAGTAAGAGGATACGATAGTGAATACAGATTATGTTTGAGGGAAGTGATCAACTGCAAACACGACATATAACAGGCTAACAGCATTGTGAGTCACAATTTGTGACTTAAGTCACTGGCTCTAAGTCACAAGTCAAGTCAAGTCAAGTCACAGGGACCTAAAGTCCAAGTCGAGTTGGAGTCTTTCCAGATTTTAAAACTTGGAATAATAAGTAAAGTAAAGCCACTGAGACCTACCAAATTTTTCAAAATTACCTCCCCCCCCCTCCCCCCAAATAAAAACAGATCATTAGGTCATGCACCAACGACGCACCACCTATGAGAGGTGGCCAGTAACTATACTACCTTCCTGCATGGTATTTAGCCATTGGCATGGCAGGTGACAATTGACGCCTTGCATCACGGTAAACTGCTGATGCCTAATTGCCTATGTGGCAGAAGTTCAATTATACTTCGCCAAAAACAGAGCAAATGAGCTTTGCGCAAACACTTGTTCAAATAAAGTCGCATTCGGATCAAATCAAGTAAGAGACTGTCCTCAGGCCTGATAATATGAATCAGTGGATATCACATATGCAGCGATTCATATCATTTCAAATCAATCAAAATCTGTATCGGTCATAAAATACGAGTCGAAACACCCAATCCTAGTTAGAAATAACCCAGGCGTACCTGATCAAAGATGGCATCATCAGCTATCGTAACAGATGGCATTGGCCCTCCGCCACAGTGACAAATGTTAACATACTCCGATTCACCATCCACAAAATGTGCTAATGGTACATGACAGCTTCCTACTTCAGTTATTTCAGGTGGATCGGCTCTCAAATTACTCGGCACTAAAGGAACTGCTTTTTTCCCCTTTTCTTTGCCGCTGCTCTTTCCTGCCTACAAGATAATTGCACCATACTTGATGTTTCATTGGTACATATCAAGTGAATGCATCCAAGATTCGACATAACATATAGAGAATACATGTAGGTCTTCTATTATTTCAGGGAAAAAGCAGGCCTGCATAAGGTTAACCTTTAACAAATATAGTCAAAGTTAAAACATGTTAAGACACTGATTGCCGCAAATAAAATGTTTAGCCTCAGTTTATTCGAGACATCAGAGGATTTGGGAGCACTGTCGGTATCTAAACACAAGCCATCGGCTCCACTATTTGTTATCATTTTCCCATAAGGCGGCATCATTTGTCCACATTTTGACCAGCCTTAAACAAACAGCTGAGAAACAGCATGCTCGTTGCTGTTTTGTACATATGTCATGCAGAACATAATTCAGCATTTTGTACTCCAAGTATACCGACCCCATGGAAAAAAGTAATAGTGCACTGCTGCGTCAGGGTATTCTCGGTGACAAACCATGTTCCGATACATTTTGGTTCACAAAATGATTCAAAAAGTACGATTTATGAAATATCAATGAACCGTGATGTCATATAATTGAATGGTACCCTTACCTTGCCTTTGGAATTTCCTGCTTTTGTAGGTGTATTCTTATCAGATGCATCTACTTTGCCTTTCTTATTATTTGGGGCCGTTACCAGAGATTCACCGTCATCACTCGGTGTCACCGGCCATTGACATATTCTTTCTTCATAAATTGTAAATTTTATACCACATCTCAAAGAATCCCGCAATCTGATCAAATCATCAGAAATGTGCAGTTTCCTACGGAAGTGAATAATGTCCACTGAATCTAAACTTTCGGTGACTATAGATTATAAGCTTATACTATATTATCATTAAGGCTATGTTTTGAAATTATTGATCATGCCTATAAAACAGCCAATGATATGCTCACTGCACTATAATGAAGGTTCAATTAAAAGTTGAAATGACAAGGAATATTTGAAAAATAGTGGAGTCGATGGCCGACGATCCAAATAGTAATAAATATAATAAGTCACCACAGATTTAACGTCCAGTCCAGTTTGTTGGAATATAATGCACAAGCTTTCGGAGCTCTGCTCCTTCATCAGGTGAAGATGGAATGAAAAGCAAAGTTTAAGATTTGAATTATAAAAAATCACATGACATTATGACGTCATAGGGCAGAAATATTGAAATTGCAGACCATGAAAACAGGTGATGTTAATGCACTGAAAATCAGATAAATAGGTCGAAAACGGGCAAATGTGTATGTAGCGTGGTGTTAGGAGTTGCTAAAGTCATGATTAAGTGGACTGCCGGGAAGTAATCGGGTCACCCAAACGCTTCCGATTACTCCGTAAGCTTGTGCATTATATTCCAATAAACTGGACTGGACGTTAAATCTGTGGTCACTTATTATATTTATTACTAAGGAATATTTGGTAGTACTCATTCTTCACTGAGTGCCGCAGCATTTCTAAGTTTTCAAAAATATAATCAGAGAATAATTTACCAGTAGTATGTGCTTTCCCCAACGTGACCTCACCCTGGTTGAATGACCAGTGATCCTGATCATTAATCACCAAACTTGGGTGATATTTGGCTCATGCTCGCCATTGATTTAGTGCAACTGAACAGCGGTGCTCTTCATGCCTGCGATTATTATTATGGTTGACTGAATAGAGCTTGGAATAAAGTACCTACCGCTCATATAAGAAAGCAATATTATTACATGGTGGCAGCGGTAAAGCGACGCCAATTATACAAAAAGAATAAAAACAGACTCGCCGAGTGTTGAAGTGTGCCTGAGGGTAGACATTGAACTTAGAAAAGAGAAATACGACACCAGTTGAGCTGTAACAAAGAAAGCATGGCCAACCAACGACCCTGTATGGATTGGACATTTCCAAATAGAGCCGACGCTCTCGCAAGCTTTAAAGAACGTATGCAGATGCATTTTGACATAGAGACTATTACAGAGAAAACAATCCAAGCATCACACATTAAACTTTGACTTGGGGACATAGGCCTCACCAGCCTAAAACACTCAAGTCTCTCAGAACAAGATAAAAAAGATCCAGAAAAAATATGGAAAGAGCTAGAACGCCTGGAAGGACCATCGACAGACATCAGTTACAGAGTCCACAGGATAGAATTCAGCCGCCTCTGCCAAAAGGAGGGAGAAACAATCAGAGAATTCGTACAAAGATTGCGAAATAAAGCTGCAAAATGCCAATTTCTAGAAGGCGAAGATTTCAATGAAAGACTGGTAGAAAGAATAGTCGTATCAACGACAATACCAGAATTGAGAGACAAAATCATGAAAGAAGGTAAAGGATACAAAATAGAAGATGTAGAAAAAAAAGGCCGAGAAATAGAATCTCGCAATGTATCAAAAGAAAAACTGGAAGGTGATGGAGCAAACTCTATAGACCGCATTGGATATAGAAAGAAACAATACACATGTGGAAGATGTGGACAAGTCCACAGACGAAGAAACTGTCCAGCATATGGGCATGAATGCGGACACTGTGGCTACATGGGTCACTTTGATGAATACTGCACCTTCAAAGACAAAAAAGACCGATATGATGAAAGAGATAGACGACCAAGATATCAACAAGGAAAAGAAAGACAACAAAAACAGCAATACGGGAGTAGAGAAAGAAGGTATGCAAAACCCAAATATCCAAATAACAGAAGATACAGACAAGGCGTGATACAAGCTGAAGAAGAAGACAGTGACGAGAAAGATGAACAAGAATACATAAGACCGATAGAAATGATTCTAATCGGTGACTTGAAAAAAGGAACAGAAACCACAGAGAAAGAAATCTTTGTCGACTTGGAATACAAACACAGTGACACCAGAAAAAAAGGCATATGGAAAATAAAAGTTGATACTGGTGCAGCTGCAAATACAATGCCGTATAAGCTCATAAAGGAAGTATTTGACGACTATGATGATAATGACATATTGAAACCGGAACCGAATACTATACTTACGAGTTACACCGGAGACCGGATTACATGTTATGGATCAATAACTCTACAAGTAAAGGTGAAAGCAGAACCTCGAAATATATTCAGAAAAGAGAAATTCTATGTGGTGAACGTGGACAGTCCTGGAGTCCTCGGATTACCAGCTTGTCGTGCACTGGATGTAGTACAATTCAAATACTACCACGCTTTGGACGAACGAAAGACACAGAATATAGATGGCATCGAAGACTTGAAAGCAGCATTTCCGGACTGCTTTGATGGGATTAGCAATTTCCAGGATGAAGAAAAGCTATACATACATAAGGATGCACAACCCTTCCAAGACAGACCTCGCAAATGGCCTATACACATTAAAGATCGTGTAGCAAAAGAACTTAAACGAATGGAAGAACTCGGAATAATCCGTAGGGTAAAAAAGCACACGGAATGGTGCTCCTCCTTGACGTATGCAGTCAAATCAGACTCATCGCTGCGGGTATGCCTCGATCCGAGACGTCTCAACGACGCTTTGCAAAGAAATCCACATAAGGTACCAACAGTAGAAGAAATACTACCAGAATTCAGTAAGTCCAAGGTATTTTCTAAACTTGATGCAAAATCTGGCTACTGGGGTGTGAAACTAGCTCCAGAATCACAGGAACTAACAACCTTTCATGGTCCAATGGGATTGAAATACTGCTACAACCGTTTACCATTTGGCTTGAAAATTTCTAATGATTATTTCCAAAAGAAAATTGACAAAATTACTCAGCAATGTCCAGGAACTATAGGAATAAGTGACGACATTGTAGTACACGGTAAAGACGAAGCCGAACATGACGAAAGACTTCTATACTTCATGAAAGTAGCAAGAAGTGAAGGGCTCATGCTCAATTCACAGAAATGCAAGATCAAAAGTAAGACCATCTCATTCTTTGGGAGAGTCTTGACGGATGAGGGTGTGAAGCCTGACCCAAAAAAGGTGTGCGATATCAATAACATGCCGACACCAAAAGACAAGCAAGAACTGCAGAAATTCCTAGGAATGGCTCAATTCCTAGCTTGCCACACACCAAGCTTTTCTGCCAAATCCTCTGTTCTAAGAGATTTGTGCAAGAAGGACGTAACATTCATATGGAATGAAGATCATCAACATGCATTTGACGAGATCAAAAATGCCATCGCATCTAGTTACATCTTGCGATACTACAACCCGACGAAACCAGTTACACTGGAAGTCGACAGCTCGCTGAAAGGCATGGGTGCATGTCTTGTTCAAGAAGACAAACCTGTCGCCTATGCAAGTAAAACTCTCACTCCTACAGAGATGAACTACAGCAATATCGAGAGAGAATGCCTTGCAATCATACATGGAATCCAAAGATTTCATCACTACCTATTTGGAAGATCTTTTACAGTTATCACAGATCATAAACCTCTCGAAATGATCTTCATGAAACCTATTTACTGTGCACCTCCTCGTCTGCAAAGAATGATCACAAAGGTACTGGGTTATGACTTTGAAGTGAAATACAGACCTGGAACAGACATGATTCTGGCCGATACACTATCACGCTTGCCTAGCAAGAAGGAAGTAAAAGTAGACATTGACTCATTTGTGGACAATATAGCAATAAGCTCAATTGAAAATATCAAAGTAGACCTGATGTGCTTCTCAAACCAGAAACAGGAACAGATCAAGAATGAAACAACTGCTGACCCGACTCTCAAAGCGCTAGCAGAATTGATATACACGGGATGGCCAGAGGAACGTAAAGAAGTACCGACTCCTTTAAGAGAATACTGGAACTTTAGAGACGAACTAGCTGTGGAAAATGGAATCATATTCAAGGGGAAACAAGTCGTAATACCACCGTCCATGAGAAAATATGTGTTGAACCATTTGCATGAAAGTCATCAAGGAATAGAAAAATCGAGAAGATTGGCAAGAGAATACATATATTGGCCGAAAATCAACGACGATATCGAAGATCTCTGCAAAAATTTCTCACTTTGCCAGGAACTATTACCCAAACAAGCCAGAGAACCATTAAAAATGCATGAAAGACCAAATCAACCGTGGGTGAAACTGGGAACTGATCTCTTTGAAATAAAAGGTAAACACTTTCTTATAATTTCGGACTACTTCTCAAAATATCCGATCGTGAAAGAGTTGAAATCAACCTCTGCCAATGCAGTTGTTGAGAAAACTAAGGAAATCTTGAGCCTATTTGGCTCTGTACGTGAAATAGTGAGTGATGGTGGACCCTGCTATTTGAGCAGATATGATGAATTTTGTGAAGAATGGGGAATAACTCATACCAAATCTGCTGCTAGACATAGCAACTCAAATGGATTTATTGAAAGACAGATTTGCTATATCAAACCAATCATAAAGAAATGTCTGAAAAGCAATGGAGACATCCATGCAGCCTTACTGAATGTAAGAGCAACCCCTATTGACAATATACTGCCTAGCCCTGGTGAATTGTTATTTGGACGACGTATGACAACAAAACTACCAACACATGACATGATACGAACACCACAAATATACCAAGACAGAGCAAAACAGTTAGTGGAAACCCAAAAGGAATATGCTGACCAACATACAAAAAGCCTACCACCTCTACACAATGGACAAAATGTCAGAATTCTTGACAAACAGAGAAACACATGGGTGCCCGGCAGGGTAACTGCACGGGAAAGTGAGAGGAGATATACAGTTGAGACACCAACTGGACAACAGCTGGAAAGAAACAGAATACATCTGAGAGAAGCAGGAGAGCTGAATAACAACAACAATTATAACACAGATGTGCAACAAGAGAGGAATAGAGGAGAAGGAGAAGAAAACACAGACGACGATCCTCTAACACGTAGAACCAGAAGCGGGAGAGTAATAAAAACTCCCAAACGATTCACAGACTATTATTGAGAAAATCGAACTTTAAGAGAAGAAGGATGTAGTGATATTTGCCTTATGCTCGCCATTGATTTTAATAGTGCAACGCAACAGCTAGCATGTGCTCTGCGTCTGTGATTATTATTATGGTTGACTGAGTAGAGCTTGGAATAAAGTACCTACCGCTCATATAAGAAAGCAATATTATTACACAAACTACACTTATTCGTCTAGAATTCTCAATGTGTATCTTCATTAATGATGAAAGCTCGTTGAGATTTCAAGTGACTTACAGGTGTAGTCTGGGGAATATTCGAACACGGTGACTGTCGAGACGGGAATCACCTACTGAGTTACATGTACTATACCATGCCAATAACAATGACAGCTAGCAAAATTTCCATAAATGATCCCCACTTCAATTAAAACCATCATTAGAGTGTAGTGACCCCTTATTAAGCGCTAGCTTGATATGGGACCAATAAAGTATCTGGGTTCATATCAAGACGTTTTGGTGATTTTGGGTCCCCAAGCTGGATCTTGTTGAAATTATTCTCATGAAAAATGTGTTCAAAGTACAATTCATCCTGCACCAACCTGTATTGAAAATCAAATGCATCTTCACACCATTCAACATTCTGTGTTGTATATTTTGGAAGGTCATTTTCACCTCCACTGAAAATCATATCTTGACTACCAGTTTCATCATGGACTCCTTCATCTGGGTGCCAGGAGACACTTGTATGGCGTTCTATAAAGCCATAGTTCAGTTGAGGTAAGTATTGGATACCAGTACTTAGTTTCAGCTAAAGTCTAGGCTGGCTATATATTTCATGGATGGTAATCTGAGACGAGTACTGTATCCGATCATGACTTTTCCAAACACTATAGGCCTAGGGCTAGCATTAGTGTCATGGGATGTTAAACATGGCTTGGTACAACACGTCCACACCAAGGCTCTATGCACATGTATGCAGGACAGCAGAAGTCCTTGTTATTCTGCGAGAGCCACCTAACTCCTCCCTTCTATGATTGGGGCCGGAATATATGGTTTTTACAAAAACTGTGTGTCAATGGAAAAACTTCACTTCTGCTCTCACTTCTCAGGCATTGTTCATATGCCCGGATCAAACGTGGAGCCATATTGTGAGGGACACTGCTGCAGTACACATATAACATGCAAATCTACATATTGTATAAGTATGACCATAAGAAAGGCATGGTTAATTAAGTATACGGCCGGAAAGGCATCCAATCCAGCACGAAAGGATATTTTCATGTCCAAATTATGTAACATACAGTTCAATCTGTTGACACTTCACAAATTAAAGTGTCCTTAGCGACAATGACCTTAGCTAAAGAGGAAGAAGACAGAGATGAATGGGGAGCGAGCCATAATCACAGATGTCTCTCACACTTAGGAAAAGCGAAGGATATAGTGGAGTCGGTGGCAGTCGATCAATGATATCGCAAAGACAATTCACAATAGATTTAATGACATCCAGCCGTGGTTTGTTGAGGATCGTAACATTATTAACAAGCTTTCAGACCTCTGGTCCTTCATCAGGTGCAGACGGATAACAAATTATAGCATAACATCTCCAAAATGGAGACCAACAGTAATGAATATCGAAATGCAGCTACCGGTAATATAACCTGCAGTGTTCCTTTCACAGGGAAATTCGTCTGGTAACATGTTGTATTCAACACGATATTGTATGTTGATGATGGGAAAGTCTGGTCTTTCATCCTTATTCTGAAACAATTTTTCTGGTGACAACAGAGGAGTATTGAATCTGCTGTTGTTGTTGTTCACTCAGCGACCATAAACAATTATCCCAAGATGTCAAAATAGATAGGCCTATTCCTGATTTCTGGTCAGCCATCCATCATCACAGAGATAATGCATCGAGATGGTGTAACAAGGCAGTGTCCACCCCCTACCTGACAATTCCAGCCTATAATGCAATGTACATTGTGCAGATATGTCTTGTGCCAACAGACAATTTCCCGGCCACAAATAGTCCCAAACCCAGGCAAGTGGGGAGGGTTACGACAGGAAATTCGGCGTAAAATTCGCTGCCGAATCATGAACGGTTTGATATGCTATGACCACCCACAAATGAAAGATCACTGAAAGAAAAAGAGAGAATTATGACTCCATGACATCACCTTCAAATCTTCAGGCATTGAAATTCCTGAAATCTCACTGAGTTCAATAACCAGTTGAGCTTCATCTAAAATCAGCTCTTTTTTCTTTCCAAGGCCTTTGAAATGATGCCTTTCATCCGCTGTTACGTGATTGTCATCCAAGATCATCAAGTTTTTCATTGCATCCACTACGTGACCTCGGTAACCAGGAATAAGCTAAAATGGATAAATATGCAATTTGAAAAATCGCGACGAGGACAGTGCTGTTACCAAATCACTAGTTTTGAGTCACCAAAAGAATTTAGTCACTCAGACATACAAGCTTACAAGTATAAATCAACTAGCTGTGGGATTCTTTCAATAATTTATAAAATCCAAGTCGTAAATGAAGTCAAGTTGCCATGACCTTCAAGTCCAAGTCTTTCATTTATAATCCAAGTCGTTGCGGTAGTCAAGTTGAGCTACCGTGATCTACAAGTCCAAGTTGAGGCTTTCAATAGTTTAAAAAAGTCATAATTCGAGAAGAGAGGGGGTTTCTTGTAATCAATCTGAGAATGATCTCTGACTTATCATCGGAAAATTATTTTCATAAATTTCATGAGCTTTATTGCTGACTTGATTTATGATTTCGAATTTTTCACAGCCAGGTACATTGGGAATAGCACTGCTGAGGACAACACCAACTCCTTGTGCATGTTGCACAAATCACAGATAACAATGGATGACATGTATGTCCGTGACATATATGTATGTCCGTGCATGCGCGAATGTAATACTGCACATTCAAGAGAGACAATATACCTTTTAGTGTCACGCTGGCCTTAGGCTTAAAGTTCTGTCTTAGTATACTCTCATGGGCCATAAAGTGTTGGATGTGAAGTTTCCATTTTCTTTGGAAGCATAGAATGTCGGATACCGGTACCATTATAAGCATCTGTGAAATGCTATGGTAGGAATTTAAGTCTCGTCCTACCGGCTTCATTGCCAACAACCTAGCCACTAACGGTAGGCCTACACCCCAAAGTTGGTCATGTATGACTTACAGATAATGGGTTGCCAATCAGTACAAGGTTTTGAAGATTTGGAATGGATGACAGCTTCACCACCAGTCCAACAAGGTCAAGTAAGTCATTATAACTGAGATCCAACGACACAAGGGCTGGCCTGAAAGAATATCATAACACTTATTAGATTTTCCGGCAGGAAGTTTTGAGTTTTGCTCGCGCTCATTATTATTATTATCATAAAGAAGATCACCACACGACCACAGATTTAACGTTCAGCCTTGGTTTATTGAGAATTAAAACATTCACAAGCCCCGCTCCTTCATCAGGTGGAGATAGAATGATTCGTATCATCATTGGTATTGTGACGTCATGGAATGGGTGGATGAATGAGTCAATTATACCACAGCCAAATTCCCGTATCGCAAATGTGATTCACTACAGATTTACTGTCCGCCATCAGTTCAACAAAATTTAATTAAAATCCAACAAATGCAAGCCTTACCAGTAATCTACAGTAAAATACTTGTATTCTTGACTGTGAGCTAAGCGATTATATGACAATCCAAGATGCATCAGGGCGAGAGAAGGCTTTGTAAGTGACGAGATACTGTCCAGCTCATTGTAGCAAAGCTCAAGAACCTAGGTATAGATATCAAATTTTACCATATAACCAAACCACAATACGGTACCTCTATTAGAGAGAAAAGCTAAAAAAAAAACTTGCCATTATGCATGAATGTCAGTTGCTACTCGTTCCTAGAAACATTAGTGCGCCGGACACGCAAACACGTCATGCAACACTCACTTTCAGTTTAGGAGGCAACAGATCAGCAGGAACTCTTTTGAGTTTGTTCACACTTAAAGTGAGTTCTTTCAAGTTCGAGAGATTCTTCAATCCACCATCCAACTCCTCAATCTGTCAACGGTATGACGTTAAAACACTTCTGTCAATTGATCAACTAGCATGTATAATCAAATAATTATACACCAGCAGCCTACAAATTTGATGCATTACTGTGACCAGGCCACTGATTACAAGTCGTAAGTTGAGTCACCAAGACCACTAGTCTAAGTTAACTCCAAGTCTTTCTAAATTTCAAAAATCAAAGTCTCAAGTCAAGTCAAGTTATCACAGTCTCAGAGTCCAAGCCGAGTGCTCCTGTCAAAAATGCACAAGTTGAATAATTTTGCCATATCCAGATTTGTCAGCTTTTCTATGATTGTGATGAAAGATGAAATCCCTCTGCATTATGCATATCGCCGGAAATTATCTTGCAAATTATATTAATGCTGAGTTTCAAGTCGATTCCCTTACCCCAAATGACTAGAGTCAAGTCAAGTAATATATGACTCAAGCAAAGTTAATGACTTGAATCCTCACAACTGACAAGTCCAGTTGAGTAACCATGACAATTAGTCCCTTTCAAAATTTCAAGACGACGATCATATGTCCTTTTGCCTACTCTAGCCCAATGCCAAGGTGAATCTCTCGACCCAGTGACTGAAATATTTCTATTCATTTTCTGGTGCGGTATTTTGGGAATCTTTTCAATGAATATTCCTGTATTTACTGTTAGTCATATCGCAACTGTGCAATTGTACATGTGCACATACGAGTGTCGGTATGCACGTAGACTGGACAAGGACATTGTCTGATGGCAAGGAGACATCAGTAGGCCATCCAAACGTTCCCCTCTTCGTTATCCTCGATCTGCTAACCATCTCGCAGAAGTTACAGATTTGTAGTGTCTTTTATATGAATCAATCAAAATTCGAACCTGCTACCTCATGGTTTTGTAACCACTGCGACATAAAGGTAGCAACGAGCATTCAAGTTCTCAAAGTGTATAAAGTTACATATTTCTGTGGGCCTACCTTTTTGTCAATCAGTCGCAATGTTTCAAAATGCTGCCAAATGTACTCTTCATTCACCCTGCTTGGTTCCGATACTGCGAGGTGCCTTAGACTTGCAGCTTCATTGCTCCATCTTGTGTCTGCATCCCATGTGCCAGAGCAGAGGAATTCATCGAGAACTTCAATCTTTTCTTTTTGTACATCATAAGCTGCAAAAGCAAAAGCAGGTACTATTAGGCTATGTTAGCTCAAGTACTTTGGCAGTTGGAGCTTAGAGGTGCTATTTTCACTGGCAAAATTAGATCCGTCAAACTTCCCCAGCAGCCTCCTGGCATCAAAGGGATAGTGCCAGTGCCAAATTACAAACAAACTGACACACTGAAGCAGAAATTCAGCCTTTTGGTCCAAGGCTCTCAACAACATTTTCAGTCCCAACAGAGCTGGTCCCATCAAAAAAGTCGTTAGCCATGACAAGGCAAGACAAATGTCTATACGGTAGGCCTACCAGTAGTAGGTAAAAGCGATGCTCAACAGAAATGCTAATCCTACATCCTGGTCTTCAGGGAATAGTTTAATCAAAATCCTGAGGATGATTGGATGGCCCATCACACCGAAAGTTTCACGTTATAATATATATATGTTTGCCTAGTGGACTGCACTAGTGCTATCGTCAAAAGCAAATGCTAGCAATGATAAGGGTTAGGGTCTGCAAATTTGGTCAATAAGGGTAAGAAAAAGAAAGACCCGTGTTGCTGGTATTTTTTGCATTGAATAATTGGAAGTAGAATGATCTCGTGACAAGGAATTGGAACCCCTAATTACAGCCTATCCAATAGCTGATGCTTCTGTGGTAAAATTCAAAAGAGTCGTGTTATTGTACAGTACCTTTTGTTGTGTTGGAGTAATGGTCATCGGCAAATCGACCAGAGGAGCTTCTCTGAAAGACACCGCAATGTTACTGTATATAGGCCTAAATGAAATTATCCTGGAATAATACCATATACATAAACATGACATGTGTCACCTACATCAACTATAATATTGATGGGACGAAGTCCATTGATCATTCATGTAAAATAATGAAATACCGTAGAAGGTCCAAGATGCTTGCAGATATACACAGACAAGCACACCAGTACCAGTGCTGGTATATTTTGTCTCTCCCCTCCGAGGATAAACATAAATTTCAGTAAGAACAGGATTACAACAGAGGTCAGGTCACAGAGAGCTGTGGGCTGAAAGCCTTACAATGAGTCATTATCCAGCCAAGGAAGATGTGCGAGAATCTAAACAAGGTGAGGTAAAAGGGAGACAAACACACACACCTAAAGACATGATTACCACAAATTATGGACGGCCTAAGTCTTACCCATGATCCAATGCCACATGGAAACTCAGTCAGACACAAAGATTTTAGCAAGTCCTTAAATGCAGCAGTTGCAGTCATTCTCCAGTGCTTTATCACAAAAGCTGCAGCAGCATTGTGGCAACCTACATACAGATCATCGCAACCGTCGTTCGATCGTTATAGGCCTAGCCGTATATTTCAGATACCACATCCGATGTATATATATATATATATCTGTAAAATACCTACATGATTTATGAACCGTATAAGATGCCCCATAGGTCTATAAAGGCTGATGCTTTAACCACGCTAAAAGCAGAATTATGAATACAAAATACCAACCCATAAATTTAAGTTGAACCGAGTAATGTAAAAAATTTCACATTGGGTAGTTACTTGGATCGTTCGGCCCATTCGGGCACAAGTAATCTGTAAAGGACGGGTGAAAGCGGGAACCATGCAATCCTAAAATACACACGGGCATCGGGAGAACGGGAATAGGATATAATGAAGCAGGCAAGGCGAGCAGGTGGATGATAGCGAGGCAACATTGGAATCACAACCAGCAGGTGACTGATTGCCATAAAACTCCCAGGAAGGGTGAGGTGGCTCCAGTCACCGTACTCCTTCGCCGCTCCTTCCGCGCAGTTTATTGCATATACTGTACATTATCATCTCATCCTTCAGTCATAGCCTGGACGGTATAACAGTAGCTACTCCAGTTTTTCTATTATTGGACTTCAATAGACGATATAGACGGGGAGTTAATCGGTACCGGTACTGATAAAGTTATGGCTAAAGGATGAGATGATTTCGTGCTACAAAGGAATCAGAGTAAGGGCATTAACCTCATTTTAAGGTTAACCTCCTTTGCATAGGAAATTCTGCTCCTTCAAATCTTTTTTTCTGTTCGTCTCATTGCAATTCTCCGCCCGGACCCGAGCGCAGATAGGCGTCTCTGCTAGAATAGGCTAAATTGTGCGCACCCCAGCAGAGTTCTGGCTATCGATCGACGACCCTGAGACTCTAGAGGAGTTGAAGTGCAGCCCGCGCACCAACGTGACAGTGTTTACCGGCCTAGTAAACCACTGTAATCGTACAGTGCGTGCAGATTGTGTAAATACGTACGGTATGTCCACAAACAATTTGTTGACCCCATGCCATGGCAACGAAATTCGATGAACCGTTTCATTTTAGAGCCACAGAAATCAGTGGTTTTGACCACTGAACGAGATTTTGAAACTCGAAACCGAGAGAATAAAGTAACCTTTAGTCTAGGTACAACACTCTGTCTACACAACTACTTGTAGGGAATTCGATTTTGCAGCTAAATTTATAGAAAACTAACCAACATGAACGGTAGGCCTACATACTTTGAAAAAAAGCAAGGGACATAAACCGAATCGGCTGTTCCAACTTTCACTACGCCCACATTAACCCTGGTCTTCCCCGTAGCCTACATTACACGAAATCTCCAACAAACTCGAGCTCCGATCCAGGACCGGCTACAAAGCGGTTCCTCCAACAGGAGAACAGAACCTACGGTTGATTTTCTGTGGAAGCGCCAAGCTGTAGATAGCTAACTATAGCCAAGCAATGTCGTAGAATAGGGAGGAGAGTCCCTTATAACCCTTTCTCTCCTCACAATAAATCACTACAGTGATAGATGGAGATCCCTGTCATGCGTAGATCATGCTATAGGAGACCTCTCGTATTATCGCTACATAATGCTGTTGTCCTACTCGAACATGTATGATCATTATGAGACTCATTACTCTCTCGAGTACTTCAATGTAGGCTGTGCGGTGCCTTGTGTTTTAGGCTTAGTTAATACATCATCGCTCTGCAACTCTGTCATCCAGAAGCTATAGAATCACTATCGAGGCGCTACCTACTGCGTTATCAGGCGATCGTGGAAGATACCGAACCATTCGATAAACTTTGCGAAAAACCCTGGTCGCACCTGATGAAGGAGCGGAGCTCCGAAAGCTAGTGAATGTTTTAATTCTCAATAAACTAAGGCTGGACGCTAAATCTGTGGTGATCTTCTTTACAATATCTATATATATATATATGTACTACGTAGGCCTGTTGGGCGGACCTGGATACTGGATTACCCAAAGGACAGCACCACCATGACAGTGGTCTGAAGTTTCGGAAAAATCAAACGCGTACAATATAGTGCGAACCCGTCCTTCGTATGGCCTGATCGACACAACTTCGTCAGATTAGAGATTTCGGTGAACATAGAGTTATAATATATTGACCACAGGGCCAGGGATATCCAGACCCAGCAATCTCTTCCGTACCGTACCCGATGACGTCCATAATTATTGACATACCTACAATACACGTCACTCGAAAACTATTTGCGAGTGTGCTAGCAATGACGTTCCTCCCGACTGCGGAAAGACGATTAAGGGGCATCGATCACGGCTTTTCTGTGATAGGAATTCAATTCCATACAGTCATTGTTACAGTAGGCCTATATGCCGAGGCGGATACACCCCAAAAAGCATGCTTGTTGACGAAGCCTAAAATATAAGACATCCAGTGGTGGCTGGGCCGATCTCATATGTGCAGCAAATTTCTAGACATCCATGATAAAGGGATACGCCTACCCATTCCGCTGTTTTTCGGAGCAGTGTATTATAGCCTATGTAGTCAATGAATATTTTGTACTAACGGAAAACGTTACAGTGTTACGTGCGAGTTTTGTAAATGCGACGTCGTGAGCAAGACGTTACCGATTTGGGTATCGTCTTAACGTAACGGTCTAACAGAGTTGCGAAGGAACGTTTTTTGCCCATCATTGAGTATATAGCCCACAGTGACGTTGGACCCGTCTGTTCGGTGGTAATTTCACCTTTTATGTTCAAGGATCTTTCACGTGGTATGCAGGCCAAGGCACGCCTCTGGTAAATGAAATCCATGCCAGTTTGTCATACGGTAGGAAACTCAATGCAGAAACCAGTTCCTGGTTGCCTCGAACACTTGTATCATTGCCGGTACAGCCAATTATAGTTGGCTAAGAATTCGAGGTGAACTGACATCGGAGCATTTGTCCGAATTCAGTTCATGGCTTGTTTCTTTAAAAATTCCTGAAGAAGAAAGGCGTTCCTGACATATTAAACAGTATGGACACACCTGGGTTCCTTACATCTGGGTGAGGGAAAATGTTCACGTCAGACTGATCAGAGGCAGATTTGATAAAGAAAACCCACATGAGACACGAGTCAAATGACACTAGGGAAATACTCTTAACATAGGGGGTTACCGTATATGCCAGTCTATCAACTGCGACTTGATCGTTAAGGGCATGAAATAGGCAGGGGAATTATTCGCAGTTAAATCCGTTAAATCAATCTCTTACTAATATCCCTCAGTTGTCCGCTAAGTGGCATCACTATAATTATTAGCCTACTACCTAGAATAATATAATAAGAAAATTACACCATGGATTTAAGGTCCATGCTGCACATAACCATATCCAATCATATATTCGGAATCAAATCAAATCACAGATGATTCGAATCGATTAACAGGCAATTTCAATACCGCCACCTGGCTTGGAACAACCTTTTTCGGTTTCAGCTGAACTGACTTAAAATAACTTATGTGATCTAGAACAAAAGCAGTTTTTTAAATACTGGCCTAATTGTGAAATTATCAGCATTGGGAAACAAACTTTCTTCCAGTGCTTGGTTAGCCCAAGTCTTCATAACCCTCGATAGAATAAAACTGTGTAGGGATGGCTACACAGAATTTATCATAACAATCACCTAACAAATAGGAATTGTACCTTTAGTGACTCAGTCGCTGCCACTCCCATCAGGCCTAAAGAACGTAGAAACACAGTTGGCTCCGATGTAGTAGAATATAGACGCTTGATAGCATCCGTAGCAATGCAAACAGATACATTGTCTAGTTGTCTTTGTTGTTCAAACTGGGTCAAATGAGACATACAACCTACAATTAAGAAAATATACTGCAGCATCAATCAAATAATATTACAAACCAGCATGTCTGAATATAGAGGCTGATAAATTGTGTGTACTGACTCAGAATCACCTGAATGGTGTGAATTGATCGGGGATGAAGAAACGGGGCTGGGATCTGGGCAATTTTGTGGATCCGACTTCTTGAACAACAACAAATTAAAGCGGAGCACTACAGAGCTTCAACAAAGTCAGTTTTCCTCGCACATTTACAAATTTTCAATTGCTGCCTTGTCCTTGAATATGCATTACTATCTCTTCGAAATTGGGGTCTATCTAGATAGTCGTCAAACGCGATCGCGCAACAATTGAAAGCACGTAGCTCTTGTTGGAAATAGCGATCACCGAAAATCGAATCTGCAAATGATGACGCCGGGAGTTATCGACTGACACAGCGAACACCGTGTGCGCGATCGCAATCAAGTCTTCTCTAATGATAAAAGATATTTTAGTGGCACAGTCGAGTTGTTGTGAGCAGATATGAACTTCTGATACTGGTGTCGGGTCGTCAGACACTGTTTGATCGAGATCAGTTTAGCCACGCGAGGCTTGGGCAATTTTTTGCGCCACTAATTATAATTATTTAATTGGCGTTAGCTTGTAATACACATGGCAGCACAACGTTGTATTGTAGACCCCATGCCGAGATCGGCAGGGCATACGTATAGAGGATTTTTGAACATTCGCGATCAAATACCGTAGGCGCATGAGGAGATAACGAACGTCCTGCGATGTTCGAACAGCAGGCAATTTTATGCTATTTTTTTGTGTTACATAGGGCGATCACAGATTTGATATTGAGTCAAAACTGAATTACTCACCATTCACCAAAATTTAATCAAAATATTCAGTAAATCTAGTATAGATGTGGAGTGGACGCGAAGGAGAGTGAATCCAAAAAAATTGATATCAATCAATATGATCATACATACCAATATCACTTCCTCTCTGTATTGCTTTCTCCAAGCTTTCTAGAAGGCAAAGGGTGTCTCTAAAACCTAGGTTAGCTCCTTGTCCCGCCATTGGATGTATTCTGTAACAGAAAACAAATTTTTGTAATGAAATGTGACATATGAGCAAATATTGATTAATATCATCTGTCCGATTCCATGCCACTCAATAACAGGGCCGGATTGCTAGTGATACGAACTCTGCATGTGCCGCCCGGGCCAGCTTATGTAACTTATGTTACTATTGCTTGAACGTTGTCAAACGGCCAAATTCCAACGAACAAATTTTACCGGTACATTAGGGTTAAGGACTCCTATTATTACAGTTTCTAGAAATCATGTCTTCGGTTTGGTAGTAGAAGTTTGGCGTATTTGAGAACGCGGTTGCAATATCATATCACTGACATGATGGTGTAAGTGCGTAGCAGCGAAGGCCTACGTATTTTTGTAACAGTCAAAACTGAAAGGAGAAGACTTGTGTGCGGGTGTCCGCATCTTTTGCAATGGGAAATATTTTGATTCAGAATCCAGTCTAGTGCCCTGTCTGTGCAGAGAAATATGAACAATTTGCAAAAGGTGAATCAGACGGAGCTCGCCTGAAACTAATACATAGGACCTGGCGCTGCCATAACCCGGCACTGCTAGTGTTCCCAACAAGCCACTGACCTTTAATTCTAAATTCTAAATCAAGTTCAAGTCTGTGAAATCGCCTACTTTATAAAAATTTGACTTAAAACTATGACAAGGCAAATAAGCCGACATCGAAGTTGACCTAGAGTGATTCTCTAGTCACAAATCAAGTCGAGTCATTCTGCCACAAATCACACAACTTCAACAATTTCTAGTCAAAGGTGAAAATCCAGTGCACTGACAATGCAAATAAATTTGACACACTTTCTTAACACATATCTAGGAATGGTTCCTCACAAACATTTTGTCCAAGACTTGATTTGATAAATTCTACGAAAGATATTTACTACTGACTTGATTTATATGACTTTCAAAAATTCCATCTTCACCTGATGAAGGAGCGGAGCTCTGAAAGCTTGTGAATGATCTAATTCTCAATATACTAAGCCTGGACGTTAAATCTGTGGTGATTTTTACAATATCTGTTGATTGTCCGCCATCGGCTCCACTACACTCTTCAAAAATTTAAAGCCGAGTACAGTCTCCAAGTTAATTTCCTAAATCAAGTAAGTTATTCACTCTAATAGACTCAAGTCGACCGAAGTCATATAGAAAATGTGACTTGTGTCAATGGCTCAGTTAAATCTGTGGTGATCTTTACAATATCTATTGATTGTCCGCCATCGACTCCACTACACTTTTCAAAAATTTAAAGCCGAGTACAGTCTCCACTTTAATTTCCTAAATCAAGTAAGTTATTCACTCTAATAGACTCAAGTCGACCGAAGTCATATAAAAAATGTGACTTGTGTCAATGGCTCAGCTCAAGTCATCTCAATATTGCATAATAATAGCAAAGGCACTAAAAATAGTATCCAGTGCTTTTTTGCTAGATGGCCAACGCCCTGAGGTATGTGCAGAGGAACTGTTTGATACAGTTAGCCTACCACATCTAAGCACATCCTTGTCCAGTCTGCTATACGTACATCAAGCACAAATGTTAAATGCATAAGCCTATGTGCAAGTAGTACGGATGCCCTAATCCCTGGTGTTGTGAGTGTAAATACAGCTAACACCAAAAACATTATGATACTAGCTGGTTATCCCGGTTTCACTCGGGGGATGCAACATAAAACGTTGTAGCCCTACGCGAAAAAGGTGTCCGCCATTTAATCATGGGTGTGACGCTTCCCTCTCTTCTCTTGACAAAGGAAAATGGCTGGAGCCCTGATTCATTTCTCATATATTATACATTATCTAAACCCGTATGAAATATATCTAAGACGCCGAACCGAAGGACAGTACGTAAGCAGAGCGTTGTAGCCAGGCTACCTTACGCGTCCAGAAGTGGTGAAGAAATTGTTCCGCTAGATGGCAGAAGCGATCTAAAAAGTGCATCTCTCATTTCCGCGTGGCAAAAAGTGGAAGTAGCAGTATTGGGCGATGTATAACTTAGGAAATACTTGTCAGAAGCGCTGAAAAACCACCTGGTCGCACACATAACATCCGTCCCTACATCTCTGTAAAATCTTATGGCGGTAGCTTCCGTAATAAAGAAGTTGATTCGTGCACAGACATACTTACAGACAGACAGACAAACAGGCTCTTTTATTTATATAGATGGACTTATGGAACACGTTCCTATTTTTCCACACACTAACCTGTGAGCAGTGTCTCCAATGAGGGCCAATCTCGGTTTGACATAATTATTTGAGTGGCTCATACCCAGGGGGAAAGATGCAGGTTTACCGCAGACTTTTGCTACTGAGGGTGGAATTTGTATGGGATTTACCTTTTGATCTGCAAAAGAACTGCTAAATCACATTTGGGATTATACTATTAGTTTTTCATGCATACATACTAGGAATTGCCGTCTTTAGCAATTTCTCGAAGTTATCCTCCACCAACTTCACAGTGGTTGACAGTTCGAAAACCATGAGCTGTATAAATGGATTACCATTAACCATTAAATGGATTAACATTAACCTTGGACATGGGCAAAAAGCAGATCGGTTTGCAAATGATCTCAGAGGTTGGAATGGAAAGTATCAGCGTATCTGCTTATTAAAGGAGGAGCCCTCCAAGTCAAAATATAATATGTTGGTGGCTTGAAAATTATACTTCATAATATCGCTTTCAACAAAAATCAATTGTATAAGGATTCATAACCCCTTTGAACATTGAATATCCCAAGGTCTTGGTATGGTGCCGCTGCTTCCAGCGCAGAGCTTAAGTTCGTTGGAATCTTTGTACGAATGCAGTGTAGTGTAGGGAGCGTCGACGATCGCTCTCACTTCACTTATTGGTTCAAGACAAAGGACAAAGAATACGCGAATGATCGGTTGAGCACTAAATTGTGGCATCGGTCATGGCTCAACTCAAGTTATCTCAAATGAATTTGGGCTTTGATCCAGGACCAGCGAAGCAAGACCAAACCCCTTAAATACACGATATTAAAAGGGGTCTCAGACCATTGATTTCTGTAGGAAATGACTATTGCCAAGCAATTTTCTGATGAGCTGTACGATGACCAGATGCCCCCCTAAATGGGGTCTACATTGAAAATAATGCTGATGGCTGATGACAACAAAGCGTTAAACTAGGGGTGCACAACAGGAAGCCCAAGGGTCACAGTCGGGGCTGCAAACCCAGCCGCGGCCCTCGTTAACACTCAAGTGCTTTCCCACCACAAATTATTACAAATTACCTATGATAGTTCTGGTAGGCCTACTCACAAATGCATTATTTATTTCTTTGACCAAGTCCTCTTCATTCAATGACACCAACTCCTTTGCGTGTAAATGTGATGTAGACCAGACAAGAGAGGAGTGTTCATCATCAAGAGGCAGTAATGCTATCGGACCTGAAAAGAAAAATGAGAGATGGAAGGTTCGTTGGAATCATTCCTGATAGTAAGTTTTAGATTTATCAAGACTTGAAAATTTGTGTGAGAATCTTTAGCAAAGAAGTTGAGAGTAGAGGTTTACTGAATATTCAGCTCAATAGTGAGTCCTGGGGTCCCCTCAGCAATTCCTTGGAATATCTTTGGTTTGGTACCGAAAAATGGTGGAGGCAATGTCAGACAATCAATTTTTACAATAAGCGAGCCAAGACGTTAAATTCATGGTGTCTACTTTATACTATTTGGTTTGGTAGAGACAACTGTTCAAAAGTCATTCAGTGTAGTGCATTTCAGGTGAAGTGGGAAAATTATTATATTTAGAAGGTAAAGCATTTGAAGCTTCAAAAACCTTGAGGTAGAAATCTTTGCCATGCCACTACGTTTCTGACAGGTTTGTCCAGCTTTAGGGTTGCTACTACTGCTGACTGGTCGTAATTCCATGAAAGCTTTGGCATATTGGCCTTGATCGGAATGACAGAATTTGCACCATCAGCTGCAATCTAACAATAATGTTGTTTATGATACCGGCCGTGCAAGTCCTCTGACTCCCTCTCAACCTGAAAATGGGGAGTTTCTGGGGACACAGGCCCACAAATGGATTTGATTGATTCAATGAGCAAGTTTATGATACTTCAGTGACAATCGTGAACCGGTTGGTAGGAGAATAGAAGAATAGCGCACGTCAAATTACTGGATATTAAACATCGGATCGACTAGACTGGCAGCCTTATTAAAAATATCCAAGGAGGCATAGACAAAGTTCGGGTCGAATTAAGAGGGGTTGGGGATGGTATAAAATAGTTCAATTGTTCCGGAATGCGCAATTGGAGTAGTAAGTGGTCTGACTTACACAATTACTAGTCTCTACTTCTATATATCAGACAATTTCCATAGCAGATATTAATCAAGGACTGGTAGGGACTGGTTAGTGGAATGTTACAGGGGTCTAGCACTTTAGTCGTTGCATAAGGGCGGTGAGAGGAGTGAATGAGAGAGAGCCCTGGGCCAACTGGAGTAAGAGCAACATCTTATTTATCCAATGAAAGATATTGTCAGGTATGCAGTGGTAAATTATCAATAAGCATTTTCCATTCTTTGTTATCTCACCGAGATAACTCAGTGGGGGACATGCAATGCTAACGAGTGCTGGTCCCAAGTCAGAGTAGGGAGAAGTGGTGGCAAGAAGAAAGTTCTGTTTTGAAAAAGCTGCCTCTAATAAGATGTCTCACCAGTAGGCCGCATTCCAATTCTTGTCCGTTGTTCAAGGTTATTTGAGCATTTCCAATATTGTCATTCGCATTATTTGCATAGTTCCTGGGCAATTCCAATGTTGTTATTCTACTGCCATATTGAACTTCAAAATGGTCATTCTGAGGTGAGGTCAATCTGCCCAAAAGTTCATGAATACTGGATACCATCAAGTCATTCTCGATAATGTAACACAGGTCACCATTCATATCATCGTCATCAAATGAAATTGATGCTTTGGATAGTGCATCCCAAATCTAAAGACGTAAAGTTAGCTGCCACTCATATTGTGTACACAAGAAAATCAATATACAGGAGCAGGCAATACAAGTTTCAGCATAGGTTTTGTTTAAAAAGCCTGTGTCTGGACTTTCCCATCTCAAATCAGGAATTATTACCATAGAATTTGAGCTATACATTCAAAATATTGACAACAGTATTAATACTAACAGTACCAGGCGTCAGGGAGACAGACTGGCAGCCTATCGTTCCACCTGAAGCGAGATCAGCTGGAGGTATCATGAATCAAGATTGTTGGCATACTTGCCTTACGTCTGGTGGCAAGGCTCAGAAAGGAAATATTTTAGATTTCTCCATGACCACTGCGCTAAAAGCGGTCGAAAGACATTGGACAATTTTTTTTCGTCGTAAACAACATCGCGCAAGAGATAGACCATAATATGAGCTCACAAATGCAAACAGGTTGAAAATGAATATGGAGAGCATGCCTATATTGGTCGTAGTGCTGGTGATTGATTTTCAAAAATGATTCAGTTTCATATTTTAAATAGCGTTATCACTCATTACCCTGCAACTGCTACTTTAGCAGTATTAGATTGAAAAATTCTTAACTGAATTTGCAATTGAATATTGCAGTGAAGCAAGAGTTACTAATATAACGCCGGTTAAATGCGCACCACTGAATGCAATGCTACAAATTATACCTGCATCTTTTTAACGGTGCATTTTCTTTCAATGCTTTTCCAGAACCCCAAACGCTCCATAAATCTTTTTGAGCCAGGAGATATTGCACACACTCTATTGCTGAATGGTTGATCTGGATTCATGTTTCCTATTGGGCGTTGTGGTTGCGACTCCAGAAGCAGCAACTTTTTCTTATCAAACCAAGGACTTGATCCTGTTACAATAAGAAAATGGTAACATCTGAGTACGGTATTTTCTTCTAACTATTATGTAAAAAATTACCGAGTGCACACGCCATAGTACCTCCAACAAGCCCTCCGCCAGAAATAATGACATCAAAGTACTTTGTCGACAGCAGCCTTATAAACACAGAATTCAGAAAGATAGGCCTACTATCTTTGGGATATAGCCTTGGAAGTTTTGGCAACAAAAGCTGCATTTTGTGCATACCGTAGGGCTACACAGCACTACAGCCTATCAGACCTGCGAAGAATCAAAAATACAGTACAATCAATCAGTCAACTGTAAATAGCTTTATGCAATCTTGCCCGGTTAAGCAGGCAAATTTACTCCTATCATTCAGAGCCTGATTCACGTGTATTGGGTTGGTGGTTGATCCCCACTGGCCATATTAAACCCGAGAAGTAGAACCAGATATTCACAGGTTCACTGTCAGGCTTCCAAATTCACTTGAACAATGTGGATGGCTAGGCAAAACGGCAATGTCCACGTCCAGCACTCCACATCAGCACACTGCGCGGTCTGACAGTGAATGATGGCGAGAAAATTGTAAAATCGCTAGCCATGGCGATAAAAAATCAATCCAAGCCATCACAGGGTAAGTCTACCGAAGAGAACCAAAGAATGCGTGCCGAGCTGCGTGAGGGAAACGTTAAACAATTTCAGATTGCAATACCAAACCTGGAAGGTTGCATTTATATTACTGTATCATAATTATATATATGATGTATACCGGCATATACACAATGGTTCTGGACAATGCCGACTGGCAGCATAGCAGCAAATTTCTCCAAAAGATTGTGATCTATGACTCTATGAATCAACAATGTGGCGGTATGATCTCAATTCTCAACTTCCAGTATTTCAATTTTACATTATAGGGTATCACAGTATTTACACAATGCATTATAAGCATATCAATGCCTAGGCCAGCCAAAAAGGTGGGGTGGTGGGCTAGTGATTCAAACAAAACAATCAGCGTTTTGTGGAGGTAGCAGGGAATAGCATTAAGACTGGGGTGACGAGACTGGCAGTCAGGGTCATCAAATACTGAGGTTGTCAGGAACCCACTTAATCAACCTACCCAATTCCTTTTATATATACAGTACGGTATATATATATATAAATATATATCAATCAAACCCCCATCTGCTAACCCATCACATTAGGGAGTCTCTCATATCAAAGATGCTTGCCTTGATGGGCGGATTATGGGAAGCCTTGGCACAGTTCCATAAGAGCCAGCCTCTTACGTCTATTTCTCAACATCTGCCATTATAAATGAGAGAATTCCGACATATGGGTCATGGGTCGAACGATAGAGTGATGTAAACAAAGCCTTTGCTGCATTCTGGTCTGGTGGTCATGCCGGGTCACACTCAGTCTTTTAGGATTTGCTATTGCCACTACCTCCCCAACCCCTTTTCAGTTTCAACCCATGCTTCCCCACACTTCAGGTTTGAATCAAATCAGCATGTATTTTATCATATTATAGGGCCTAAGCAAAGTCAAGAGTCAACCTTCATTTGGGTAGCACTGAGCTTCACGTTGTCGCCTGGTTTGAAGGCAGGCATTCCTAAGTACGGGCAGCTTGCACATCGAAATGCATCTCCCAAATAGCAGCTACCACAAGCAGACGTTACAGGCTTTGGCTTCACTGTATCTTCTGCTTTCAGTTCCTCAGCCAAACCACAACTACAATTTATGCAAGCCTTTCTTTTTTTCTCTTTAGGATCACAGGATTTGCGTAGACTTTCAGCTGTCGGCTTATTTAGGTCGTTGTCATCAAGTAAATCGTCATCGTCAACCAGCTCCATGTCATCATCGTCAATGTCTAAGGACCAGACTTTCCTGACATCTGGTTGAGGGTTACCATTTTTAGAAAATAACAACTGGCTCGAGGAGCCCACCTCAAAGCAAGGCTTCTTAGCTTCGACGATCATTCCAGATACTGACTGATTATTTAATCCAACAATGTTTGCTGATTCAGAATTTATACCTGAGAAACCAGACAGCTTCAAGGCAGTCCGAAGTGAGGCTTCATCCCAAGTACTAATAGCTTTATCGTTACAAAACATATGCATTTTTCCATCCGGTTTTAGCAGGCGAGCAACTTCAATGAAGATCGGTTTTTCATGATATTCATTAAGTGACAAAAAACCGATAAGAGAACAGTCAAAAGATGATGTCACATAATTTGCTTGAGACAGCCGATCACAATGCTCCAAATGTACAGAGCCATGGGAGCCTACAATATCTTTCAAAGCGTTCACAAATCCACCAATTTCATCTTCACAGTTTTGCTTCCAAATTACAAGAACTCTTTGTCCATCACGGACAAATGTTTTAAGTGAGTCAATTATATTAGACATTGGTGCCAACATAACTGTAATCCCATGACAAATATGTACCGGTATGTAAAGTGCTCACTAATATAATACTGGTATATATACAGTATTAGGTCTACAGTAAGACCACACCATTTCGGAACCACCACAGGTGCAATTCAGACCTCACTGTTTCCTTTTAAATTTTCACTTTCCATAGAGAAGTTACTGATAGATAAGATTATTGCAGAAGGTGCAGTTCGTATATGAGATGATGAGCGGAGGGAGCTATCTAGAGTGATTATTAAAGGCCATCAAAGGTCGGGGTCTGAAGTGGCGAGCTCCGAAACAAGGTCAGGATTATGTATCATTTTCTATCACGAAATAACATGTAAAGTATCCTTGCCACAAAATTGGATATATGCGATACCTGCGCCGTTGCACGATATCTGCGCCTAATTAGGCCTTTCTGACCACCACCAATGCCATAGCGTTTTTTATCCTGCTCATATTTATTCAATCTTTCATTGTATTTTACACCACTAGCCTTTCCTTTACAAGAATACAGACTAAATGCCCTAACCCTCAACAGTGTAGTCACCAATTAACCACGTAACAGCAACTTTGTGCTTGTCATTGCTTTTTGTTGACCAGCAGCAAAATAACTTCGAGACCACCACCGAAACACCGGGAATCACTGGAGCGTGTATAGCCCTTGGTCGCCTGCGCTTACATCCACAGAGATATATGATATACATATATACCTACATACATCCACCACAGTTCAATCTATGATTGAACCTTAGATTAGATTGAACTATGGCTTATGGCTATATCACGTGAGTCTGCTTCCTGTTGACGTACCAAGGCATCGCCATTTTTGTTGTCTAGAGATTCAATCTGGATCTCGGTCGAACTATGTCTGAATTTCCGGACGATCGACCGCAGTGTCGGGAGCGCCGGGGAGGACCCCCGGGCCCCGGTTACAAATATATAAAAGATATATCGAGTGATGAAGATCGCCTTGCGGCCGACACATTTTTCCTACAATCCTTAGGGGTCGAAAATGTGAGGATGCAAATATCGCTGATACTCCACAACTTATTCGCTTACTACGGACGGGGGCGGTTTTGATATTGTGCTATAAGTCTTACTGAACTCTTTGAAACAATAGGCTAGTAGCTAGTAGTAGTAGAAATGACAGAAATCCGTTGTTTACACGAGGTGCACGATGCATTTTCGGTAGGGTGCTCTGAAATTATGCGGTTTCGAAGCGAATGGCGCGGACCTAACGCCGAGATCAGCGCAAAAAGTTCAAGAATTCGAGCCAACGTTGTTTTTACAGATAGATGACCTTTAAGTAACCACCCACCGAGACATGACGTGAGAATAATATGTACTCCCCTCTTTTTATTTGCCAATCTGTCTTGCATCGCTAACAACGAATAGGCTTACTACAACACACTCTTGCCGCCTCGCATTTGAGACCAGCATGATTGGACGATGCATGCATAATTGCATATCAGATATATGTACAGGAACGAATCATTACGCTGAGCGCGTTTGAGTATTGCTGGAATAGCTAGTTATAGTGCTGTTTATACTATTTCATATTTGTCTACCACCAGTGTCGTATCTGTGGAATGTTTAACATTTCCTCCTTCCGTCCTTTCAACTCCAGACACCTGTAACAGACAAAGCACTAGACAATAAGCATGTATAAAACTTGAGTTGAAAAGGTAGGCATTGCAATCTAAATACGGTAGGTCTGTACTCTGTAGCATTCATTGAAATATATATGTATAAAATGGAAAAATAATTATTTTTCGGTAGCCATGACATGTATTGCATATGCACCAGTGGTGCGTTGGAAAATCATGAGAGTCAGGGTAAATGCAGCAAAATCAAATACGGACAAAAATAAATTGTCCTTTTTTTCCATTAACTTCCCCAATAAGCTTTTGTTTAGAACTGGGGCTTTGTATTTTTTGCTGAAGGTAACAAAGGTGATTCCTAGACAGACATGAAACTTCCATTTAGTCGCACCAACAACAACAAATATTGCGATGCAGACTAGACCCTGGTCTGCTGATCATGTGTCCTTACCCACAGCTCACCTCTTGCTGCTAATGCTTAGGCTATGGATAACGTAGAGATTGGCAATACAGCTGAATTCGGTTAACATGTACGCATATGACAAATCCAGCATCATAATCTGAACGGATGCACGACCTGTGTTGTGACTAAGTCACTGACTTCTCAGTCACAAGCTTAGTCGCGTCGCCACGACCATCGAGGCACAGATCCAGCCAACAAATTATGTCAAAATTGCGTAACAACAAGCTTTGTTTGATTTTCCAGTTAACAGAAAAGTGAAAGACTACTGCGTCAAATCAACATAATGAACGGAACGTTTCTTTGCAGTCGTATTTTCACATTTTGGCTATCTAGCAATAAACTTTGACAAAATGTTTGAAGAGTGTACTGGAGCCGATGGCGGACGATCAATAGATATTGCTGACAAGATCACCTCACATTTAGCGTCCAGCCTTAGTTTATTGAGAATTAAAACATTCACTAGCTTTCGGAGCTCCGCTCTTTCATCAGGTGAAGATGGAATGAATCCTAATTCGTAATAGCACAATTCGAAATAAAACAGAATCATATATATTGTGACGTCATAGAGTGGGTGGAGGCCTTTTGAAATGAAATCCCTTTTTCTACATTCATTTAGGACGAAGATATCCGAGTTCTTCTGCGCTACACGTTTCACGATTCTTTCCACTTTTATTCGGCATTTCTATGATGTCACAATATCTATGATACTGTTTCAAATCAAATTGTGCTATTACGAATTACGATTCATTCCATCTTCACCTGATGAAGGAGCCGAGCTCCGAAAGCCAGTAAATGTTTTAATTCGCAATAAACTTAGGCTGAACGCTAAGTCTGTGGCGATCTTCTTAAAGACAACATGTTTGTAATGTTTTGATAAATTCCACAAGACAAATTTATTAGGCTATGACTTGTATGAAATATGTCAAGTTCAAGTCAAGTCTTTTACCCCAAATGACCACCGCAATATGTTAATTGACACAAGGCATCACTACAGTGAGCCCAACATCTGGCTCAGTAATTCTAACTACCCCATCTGCATCTCCTGATACGCAAAATCCAGCTTCAATGTAAATATAATATCCCAGTCATGATAATATTTTCTTACCTTCATATCAGTGTATATGGTTGTTGTAGAATGAAACGAAACATTAATCGGGAAGAAGTCATCCGTGCAACCCTGTATGCTGAACTCCATTGAGCCAGTATTGCTTGATTTATCAATGATGGGCAACGTCCTGAAATCCGTTGCAACGTTACACAACGATAGCGATACACTACTACTACTACGTGTTAAGGCATTACAATACTAAAAAATACTTTTGCAGTAAATAAATTTGTAAGCAAATCACTGATTTAGGTCACATCCACAGTCCAAAGATGTAGATCAAGCCAGCAGACTCAGGGACTCTGCGTGACAGAAATACATAGGGGGTCTACTAGGCTATAGGAGTAATAGGACTTGAACTGTTTGCATATCGCAGATTTCCCTGTACAATGTGGACATTGTTTTTTTAGGACGTCAAACATCCATTCACTTCTTCCACGTTTTCTGAAATAGTACCCTTCAACAATTGGCGGGTATAAGAACGACCTCCTTGAAAAGAAAAAAAAAACTACTCTGTCTTAAACCATTGTCTAAAATAATAAATATATTATAAAAATATCATGAATATAGACCCATTGGCCAATCTCTACAATATTCCTCTAAAAATACACTTTGCTTACATTCAATCACACAATCAATAATCTCACCATTCCAGTATGTTCTTCCTCGAATCATAATTGTATTCTCCAGATGCCTCCGCTACATTTGGTGCACCAACTCCACTAGGTACTGGTATCGATATGCAAACATCGGCAAGTTCTAGGTGCTCCACTTGAAGTTCATACTCAATATTGACATCACATCCCCCTTCTCCATTCTCATTTGGCCAACAATTAACTAAGAAAATCATTTTCAGCAAATCAAATTTCACGTAATGGCTAAAGGATCACCGGTATTACCTGATAAGGGCATCAATGTTTCGTCTGTTGTCTGCAGTCGCCATCGCAGGAGGCCAACATCTTGGTTAATTGGAAATGGTTTATCATTTTTAAAACCTAAAACTCCTTTTTCAATGAATGCTTTTTTGTCGACGCTAGGATTAGTCTAAAGGCAAGAAAAGTATATTCCAAATTAAAATTATCATTTTGGATCTATGGCTGTATTTTTCAACCACAGTGCCACACACAATGGTGCCAAAGGAAATAACTTGTATACTCTAGTGTTTGGCAACCAAGTACTTCACTATTTCATACCATTGGGGTCGTTAAAATGCATACATACTGTATGTGGCATACCAGTACATAGATTTCCAATGGCACACCGTTGACATCGATCAGCTGTTTGTGGCGCACACAACGGCTAAAACAAACTTCACCGGCGTTCACGAATATCGTCAATTTTTCAACTGCTTGCGATGTCTGATTACTAGTGTAGGCTTAGAGGTTGTTGAATTGTCTAGTTCTGCAGAAAACGAGGGAAGCGAACAGTCATTGACATTTTACCGATCGTGTCAAACGGACATCACTGATCGCACTGATTCGACAAACACATTATTTTGCGAGCGATAAACGGAGTTCTATTTTGTGCGCTTATTAAAATTGTTGTTTTTCTATCAGCCAGGAATAATTCATATTGAGAAGCCATACCTGAATTTGGCAGCCGTTCGCTTCATCTTTTTGCAATCTAACAACTACAGAAGAATATTTATCGTCAGTTACATGAATGTTACATCGACCTTGCAATTGCATTTGTTCCAAGCCCCCATCACGATCAGCAGTAACGTTCAATCTTTCCTCCAATGACAAAGAGACACTGGAAATCAAAGTATTCATCCTTAACCAGGTTAAGAAGCAGAACCCGCAAAACTTGTGAATTAGGTGTCACAATAAACAAGGCGGGACGATAAATCCGTGGCGACTACGTCATACTATAGCAGTGGTTCTCAACCTTTTCACTACGACAGATATATATAGTAAATTCATGCATAAATCCCCAGAACCGGCGCCACCATTTTGGCATATGGCTTATCGCTGCATTTTCACGCCCCTATGAATACGGAAAAAGCAAATGCTGTTTCGATGACATGTCGCTATGCTCACATGAAAGCAAACTGGAACATAATTACAGGTTCCGGAAAGGGATAATTAATGAAAAATTTGTTGTTGCCTATTCGCCAAAATGTTATGTAAGAGGCTTCAAATACGATTCTTAAATAACCACACTTTCCGCGGACTGGTAAAATTTTCTTCATGGGCCGGCGTTCAGAAACATTGTGCTATAGCCTACAAATTATGGTGATCGTATTGCTTCAGGGTGAAAGTGGAAGCAATTGATGAATGACCGATTCCAAATGCCCAATATCAACTTGTGATAAAATCATTTTTCATAAACATTCACAGTCATAAGGTCTATAAGCAAAAGCATGGTTAAAGTAAACTAGCAGGGTAGTACAATGTCAGCAATTGGCATTTGATGAACTGCATACTGTAGCCACCATAATTATGGGTACCGGTACAGGTATGTCTATTAAACCTGACCATTTATGTGCTCTGGCTATTGAACCAAGATACAAGAGAAACTCAACAATGTAAGGGTAACCCCTGTAACGCATTTGCTATGAGGCAACTATATAACACAAAGAATGAAGATATCGTAAAGAAGATCAACACAGATTTAACGTCCAGCCTTGTTTCCATCTTGATCTGCTGAAAGAGCGGAGCTACGAAAGCTTGTGACTGTTACAATTCTCAATAAACCAAGGCCAGACGTTAAATCTGTGTTGATCTTCTTTACGATATCTATTGATCGTCCGCAATTGGCTTCACTATATTGAATGAAGAAGAATGAAGATATATTTTGGAGCCTCCTGGAACCCGACTTCAATTTAACTGGTGAAAATGAAACCTAACGTAGGCTTAATGGAAATCTTACCTCTCTTTTGCGGCTGTTGGGGCTGCAGACTTTAAATTGCCTGATGTTTTCTTTCTTGCATTTGTGGAAACAACTTCACCTTCCGACCTCAATTTGTCAACAAACAGATCTGTATCTTTAGACTTGCCACCTAATTTCATTGCTCGGCCGGTGGACCTGCAATAAATTTAAATTCCTAGATTTTACAACTGGGGAAACAATGGGTCTAACAAAATGTTGAAACCTTGAGTGCTTGGGCTTTGTCGGCTCTGGCAATATGACTTGTGCTGGTCCCATATCAATCTTCGATGAGCTCGATCCACCGCCAACACTTCCATACCCTATTAATAGTAACAGCAAATAGTGAATGTTTATAATTTGCGAAAACATTAGGCTCAGAGGTGTAACCCGATTCTAATTGATGCCGGATCACATTTAGATGCTACAGATTGATTCTGCTGCATATGTTCACATTGAACCGTTTCTGAAAACATAACTTGAAGAATAATACAAGTTCTTCCCTTCCAAAGCCTTGGTATTGCTTCCCACTAGTTGTATAATGAACACTTTACCTCTCGAACGCATTGGGTCTCGCCTCATCTGTGTAAGCTCCTTAGCTTTTCTTCGCATGGCAGCCTTTGCTTCGTCTTCTTGTGTCTAGAACAGTCATGAATCGGAAATGATATCAGACAGGGTAGCTGGGTTGTAAATGTAAATTCTTTACTATAGGCACAACTATATAGAAGGTGGCGAAGCAAAATTATATTAAACATGGCTACTCAAGGGGAGATGCAACAAATGCCGTTTCAAACTCACCTGAACAGGACAGCCACAATAAGCTACTACCCAGACAATGGTAAAGTCAAAATTGATGATGCAGGTGCAGAAGTTGTCATGCACGGTACCCCACTTGCAGCCTCCCTAACTCTGTTACCATTTTGAGCATCACAATGTGACAATATCAATGGACTCTCAAGAAAATTGGAACCTACCAGTATATTAGGAAACTACCTAGGTCCAGTATGGAGTTTATGGTGCATAAACGACTTCCGACAGGAGGCATAGTCATAAGCCATAACATAATGGAATACTGGTCACTGGTCGGGCTAATATAGCCTATTCTTACCTTACGAACTGCTTTGAAAACCTTTTCTTCATGGGAATCCATTTCTGTAAATGTTCGAATCTGTGCTAAATTAACACTTTCCCGATACCCCAATGCAACAACTTCATCAAAGGCAAATATTAGTTCAAATGCGTGTTCTTGAATATCGGCCTCATCGAGAACTTTACAATACTCTGGAATCTAAAATGAGATAATACAAGGATTATTTATATATATAATTATAATTATATACCAATAAACTGGACTGGACTTTAAATCTGTGGTGACTTATGATATTTATTACTATTTGAATCGTCCGCCATCGGCTCCACTATTTTTTATATAAATATATTCACCGTAGTGCAGTACCAGACCAGCGTTGTGAATCAAAGGTGAAGTTGAGTCATAGAGACCCAAAGTGCAAGTTGAGTCCCGAGTCTTCTATTCAAATCGAGTCACCAAGACTCAAGAACCCAAGTCAGAGTCTCTCAATAATAATAATATATATAGCATTTGGATCATCCACAATCGCCTCCATTATTTTTCGCAAATCTCAATAATATATAAGATTCAGGTTGCATATCGAGTCATATTGGAAAAATGATAACAAGCCCCGCCTCTGTCCAGTTGTCGATGCCGCAAGCCGTCCAAATCGCAACTGACAGCCAAACTGTAAATGTTACATTGTGCAGTCAACCACGTACACTCCCGTCATGTCACAGTCGCCTCATCTGTTGGGCGTCTTCGTACCAATGTCTAAGTTAGTGTGATGAAAATTGGTCATTGCTTTCTATCCGTGCAAGAAACGATGTAAATAAGGCATATTGAAAGCTCCTCGGTAAATTGGGCTACACCCATTTGTAAAAGAAGGTATTTTACCAGTACACCATATCTGGCTAGAAGAATCCAAGTCATGTCAAGGATGCTGGTGGAAACACAGCAGCCACGAAGCCGAAATTTATAGAAAATTCTGTGTCCTAAGCAAACTGAATATTACTGCCGATATCTTGTCATGACGTAAATTAAAACTTGTGGTTGTCTGTAGCTTTTAGATCTCTATCTGGGCGGCAAATTTTGTTTCCCAGGACCTCATCGTATGGGAAGAGACTGGGAACAAAGAGAAAAACACAAAAAAAAACTTACCAAACGGGAAAACAAACGAAGAGTTTCCAAATCTTCCAGAATATTACTATTTTTTGTTGTAATGAGAAGCATGTACAATTTTTCCAAAGGTTGATAAACATACCGGACTGATTCAGTCTCCACAAAAGTGTGTTGCTTTCCTAAACAAAGAAACAGAGTTGTGAGTGCTGATGAGAAAACTAGTCTGTTGCCAATTTCCTAAAATGGCAGGTTATTCACGCACGACATCCTGATATATATAATTATAATATTTTATTCGGATCTGATTCCACACTGTCGATTACCACTATTGTCAATATGTGATACAGAAACATAGAATGCTGGGGAGAGGCGTTAAGATATTACAGTTAAGGTAATGACTAGACGGGTTCTGTGAGACCCTGCCAACTGCCACATTTGGGCGTGCCGTAGTTGAACTTGTACATGAAGTACATCTCGTCTCAATTTCGTTTCTGGTGCACATGGGAGACATTTTCGACTAAATGTTACACTCTGGGATCCTGTATTGTACGAGTGTATGGAGATGATGGGACTGGATCGAATTCGGCATAAAATAGGCACAGGCTATGTGGAAACGTGGAATGTACCAGAGTGTGCACAGACAGGAATCCATGCGTGTATATGTATCGTTGAAATGCCATGAAATGCAGTCTGAGGGTACGAAAAATAGTTGAGCCGATGGTGGACGATTCAAATAGTAATAAATAAATTAAAGTCCCACAGATTTAACGTCCAGTCCAGTTTATTGGAATATAATACACAAGCTTTCAGAGCTCTGCTCCTTCATCAAGATCTTCACCTGATTAACTGGACTGAAATCGGTGGTGACTTATTACAGTCTGAAGTTAGGCCTACACAAAAAGTCTGCATAAAATATAGTACAAAAAGACTCTAGAAAACAGAACCTGTATTCATCAACTTGGGAAAGGCGGCCAAGAGTCCTTCAATTCGTGACCGAGACATTTCAACAAATTGCCGAGAAACTATTGCCCGACCATTTCGGGTCATCACAGCAGCAGCTAGCAAGACCTGCAATATTTGAAATGTATATGTGGAAAATGTACATTACATCAACATTGCTTAGAGACCTAGAATACTTAGCCTATTTACAGATACAGACGGTAAACATACCAGTATAGTAAACTTGTTGCCTTGTTAGGGCAGTTACAGGCACCATAACAGAACTACTACCGGCACTTACCATGATTGGAAATATTATACTCTAAAAACTCTTGAATGAAGCGACCACAACTTGAGAAGATACGGGGATCGGGCGGAATACGTTCTCGTAAAGTAACCTAAATTAGAACTTGCTTGAAAACCAAGACGCACTGCACAAACCAAGCCGACAAGCCCTAATAAGACCGACTACGAAGCACCGGTGCTGAATAAAATGATGATGTATATACGAAAACTGCTCCGCCACGTCATGGCTGAAAAAACTCTAGCGGGAAGAAATCAAGATATCGCACGTATCGCCCGTATCATAGAGATTCATATATGTAATTAAACCTGTGTGTGTTGATCAGTGACACCTGATAAGAATAATGAATATCTCTCTATCGCAGTATTGTTAATGGATCTACGTGCTTGGCCTATATAGGGTAGGCCTATGTCAGCAATTTCTGTTCAAATACATTTCACTTTGCCTGTAGGCCTACTAGCTTTGAAAACTTTACTAGGCTAATCAAAAGCATTTAAGCCACGCCGTCGACTTCAAGTATGAATATACATTTGCGTATAGGAAGTAGGCCGTTACGTGTCGTGCGTGTCCTAATGAGGGGTCGTGAACCGGTAGAATAACATCACTGATGCCAATGAACAAACAAGCGTCTTTACTCAAGATATCCCTGAACCTACTCAAATCGATTCCGAGTCAGAAGTCTAGCCGAAACTGCGATTGATATAGGCCTACCTTCTGCAAGTCAAGTTCGAGTCTTTCAAGATCCAAGATTGCTTTGAATACAAGTTAAGTCGGTCGTGTTCGTAAAAATCGCGAAGTCACGTAAATATCCTTTTGTTATAGCCTAGCCTATCCGCATTTTTCCAATTAAAGAACGGAAAACTTCGCTGCCTTGACGTCGCCGAAGGAATTTTTTGCTCCTTAGAAACATTTTGTAACAACCACAGCCTAGGCTATAGGCCTTGCAATCAAGCTGTCCGAGAAAAATATGAGGTCAATTTATTACAGACTTGACCCACGACTTTTTAACTTCCAAATATTTATGCAGGCTCGAAAAATTCAACCCAAGTCGCTTGGAATCGCCATCTAAGCCAGATTAGGGTCGTCACGACACTAAGCATAAGTTCGAAAAAATGCACCATTTAGCCTACTTTCAAGGATGCTATTGGCGTCAGGCTGTGCAGAGCCGTCTCAAGTCAGAACGTCGCGACCTGGGCAGTTCTGTTTTCTTCCTGGACAGCACGCTACTGTCATCGCCAATTTTCACCAAAATACAGAAAAACAAATGTAGAAACAACGGACTGTAAATTGAATATATTTACAACCGATGGGTAGCCCTATAGGAAATAGGCCTACACCTACCCATCCCCTCACTCTGTATTCGGTGGCCTAATGCCCATGACAACGATAAGGCCAGGAGCAGTAGGCCTACCCGTAAACCTGAACGCGACAGAGACGATCAATCGGGTGCACGGATTACAGATCAATTGGTCCTTGCAGCCTAGGAAGGTTTATAAGGGTTATCACGGCTGCCAATCATGTGCAGGGATGTCTTGACGAAAGACCTCCTTGATCACGTGGTAGGTATCACCTACAAACGACCAGGTTTCACTAATGTGGGGTTGAGGTCGTGAACTATCCTCATACGAGACTCCACTTAAGTGTAGATCCAACCCCAACTAAGTACCAGGTGGACGTTAAATCTGTGGTGACCTTCTTTACAATATCTTTAAGATAAGGTTAACAATTTTTGAATTCGTCCAATATAAATCTGCCTAAATGTCCTTCTCGGAAATCTTTCAACATCGCTGAAGCAGAGTACTCATAGTTTGGGACTTGGACGATCTGAGTTCCGGTTCCCGTGAATATCTTACGGGCTTGATAATGTCGATTTCGAAGAGCTATATGATGCAGAACTTCCTGGATATCATCATTCGGCTTTGATAGACTATATCTTGTAACATACCTATAACAAAAATCTTCATTATAACGAAATGTGACTAAACTTCATCTGTCTGCGATACCGTTGACCAGTCTGAAATTAATGGTTTATCCAAGAATCAACAACAGTTCAAATTTAGGGGTGTATTAAATCACCTATATTTGGCTTGTGCGTTTACGCAGACTAACACAACAGTCAAAGACAAGGTAGTACTGGTACATGTACCTTGATAGGCGCACAGTGCAGTACATACCTATGCAGGTTAAAACAGGAAGGACCCAAGGAGACATTCACTTGTCAAGCATGTCCCCTCTGTAGTATTCCCAATGCGTGGTCAGCCAGAGAGAAAGCTATGGCTACCAGTACAATTATAATCACCATAGATATGTGACCAACTTCTTTCATGGAATGTACCCTTTCCACTCACCATGAAGCCGGTAGCCATAGTAGCCTATGCAAAATATTCAACATGACCTACTCGAACTCTTTTCTCTGGTTTAGAACGAATAGAAGGTAGTCTGCAATCATAGATGTTTCCAATTGATGCTCGTTAATAGAATTGCATAGCGCCAGTTTCATTCCACAATGCAAATCAGTGATGTTAGGTTCAAGTATTCCTGGTGTATCATACAAATGCACTAAAGGCTTTTCACACACCTGAAAGAATGGGTACGATACAAATGGGATCTGCCAATGTAGTGATGACTCGAGTCACATCTTCCGGGCAACTCGAATTGAATGGGTGAATGACTCTACTTGATCCGAGACTCAGAAAGGAGAGTGAAGGCTAGACTTGAGATTCGGCCATAAATTTTTAGAAGGTCCAAACCAAGACGGTGAAATGTGACGACTGGTGGTGGCCTTCTGATACCGCGCAGATACTGCATAATACATGGATATCACCGACTTTCCCATGCTTATCTAACAGGCTATCCCAACCAAAGGAATTATTAATCACTGCATGGGTATCCCGTAACCATGGGAAGAATGGGCAAATAGGAAACACGTAATCCTAAAATACATTAGGGCATCTAGGGGAACAGGAAGAACAGGATTTGATTAAACAGGTTGGGCGATTGGTGGGCAGATACAGATCATTGAAATCATAACCACCAGATGATCGATGATCGCTAGAACTGCAAAGGTTCTGGTCACCCCGCCCTGCTGATTATATATATATATATATATCATCACATCCTTTATCAGCCATAACCTTATCGGGAACTCATCTATCCTTACCGTTATTCGACAATCGACATCCATGATAAGGTTGTGATTGTAAGATGAGATGATATAATATATACTGTGCGGGTCTGGTGATCATGGATCATCTGCAGGTTCAGATTTCATGTTGTGTATCCTCCCCTCTCGCCGCTCGTCCCGCCCTTGTTCGATCATATCGCGCTATTTCCATTCCTCCGATGCCAATGCCATTCCGTATTTTTGGGTTTCCCTACGGCACCACCAGGCTTTCTTGCCGCTGGAGAATTAATGTCTATTTTATCTGCACATGATATTTATAGGAAATCTAGGAAAACAATTCGGACTGGAAAGTCTGTGATATAAATGCTGCCCTGCATGATATACGCAATACCTGCACGATATCTGCCTGGTTGGCTACCAGGCGACCATTCCATGTTAACGTCAACTTGCAAAGTCATCAAATTTGGTTGACCTGTCATATAGTAACCTTACCAAAAATTTTACATCTGTGATATTTGCTTGGTACCCATGTGGTATCTGCAGTATCTAGACGATATCTGCAGTACTTTCAATATCTTATATACACACACTAGTCCGTGGCAGTGGTGTACCTTACTGTCAGTACAATCATTCATGATATGCTTAGCATGTGTGCATAGTCTTTGGTGATATACGGTACTGTATGTTTTCATGACATAATGCATGCTTCCACGATGACATAAGGGAACGTATTCACTTCCCGATAATTCAGGAAACTCATTTGAAAGGTGCCGTACAGTAAATCATCAATATTACTTAAATGCAGTCTGGTCAAACATAATGACGCAACTAGCGTGTCCCTACACAGACTACGCAGGAATAAATATCCCAGAGAAAAAGTAATGACACAGTTATCGGATGACAGTATTAAGAATTATAAAAGAAACGTTGTGTGGACGGTTCTAATCAGTGTCCATAAATTTGTGCATTCTAGTTATTCCATTATTAGTGATTTTGACTTTGTGAATTCGTACAGATCAAACAAGCATACAGTGTACGTAAGTCGTCCTTTTGTGATTAATAAGTTTAGAAGATTCACCACACATTTAATGTCCAGCCTCGGTTTACGGAGAACAGGCTAAAACATCACAAGCTTTCAGAATTTCAGAGCTCCCGGCCACCCCACTCCGCCACTAGATGAAGATTGATTCGAGCTCGGAAAGCTCAATAAAATATGGTTGGGCATTAAATCAGTGATATTGGATCTTCTTATGATAAATATATATTACAGACAAAGTTTATTCAACCTTGCATACTGCATTCCTCTCTAGGGTTGCCGATCGGGGACTGTCAGGACTAGACATACCTGGTATAACAAACCCAGTGATACCAATTTCAGGGGAATAGTACCAGATTCAATAAACAAGAACATTCAGATTCATCAAAATGAAGTATATACCGTAATCCAAGCATGTTTTGTCTCCTAATTGATTACACTATGATTGAAGAAGGGTGGACGCAGTCAGCAGTATTCAAAAACCTATTGTGTTAAGTGTGAGACCATTCTATTTAGAAGATAGTGTCAAGAAGATGTAAACTATGGATGTAGTCAGTGAGCAGATCTGTCCTGCAACAGAGTTTGCGAAACAAAGTTATTGAGCATTGAGTTATTGACCACAATGAGATTACAATTCCATTGAATTTGACTCAGTAGATTCAATTAGCCAGTGTAACTTGTGATCCCTTTCAAGCCATTTGTTGTCGTTATTGTGAGAAACTTCACGGGTGCTGCACTTTCCGCACAGGATTTCATACTAATGCAAGTGAATTACCTTCGTTTTGAACAAGACTGATCTCGTGTGACCAGGGCTTTTGCCGACCGATCTCTGGATGGTTGCTTTACGCATATACTTTCGTCGCAATGCGTTTATCACAGATGATTTTCCAGCATTTGGTATACCCACAACCATCATGTCCAATGCATTGTCACCTTCTCTATCATATCTATCACAGCTATTTACCAGATTGACGCACCGGGGTATGATCTAAAAAGTATGGATGCATGAAATCGCACCTAAGCACATACTGTAGCTTTGAAGAGTTGCCCAAGGAGCGGAGCTCCAAATTTATCGAAAACTTGGTTCACAAGCTTTTGGAGCTACGCTCCTTCATCAGGTGTAGATGAAAATTAACGCATTCACATGATGAAGGGAGCAGAGCTTCGAAACCTTGTGAACCACGTTTCCAATAATTTTGACTGGACAATAAAACTGTAGTGGCACTATCTGACGAAGTGAATGAAGTGGACGGGAATGATGAGGGACATTCGATGAAAATATTAGAGGCAGGCCAGGAAAATGAGGGACTCAAGTTATGTGATGTAGACAAAAATTAAATAGGTCATATGGTAAAATATAATCATAATGCACTCTCACCTCTGATATAGATGGGTCTATTGGACCGCCCTCAGCAGAAAAGCATTGCGTAAACAAATAGTCTTGACCCGCATCTTCAGAAAATCTTTTATGGATCAAGCTCATATCTTCAAGGTTTGGCTAAAATCAAGATTAATCATAATAAAGATTGTAGAATCGTAGTGGAATAGACCATGAATTCAGTAGAATTCAGTAGAACAGTAAATAGAATGGGATTATGCCTGTGGCTAAGACGTAGGGATGGGCTAATCAAATTATGTTTCTCAATACAAATTTAGTCAAACAATCCAACCAAATCATCACCTCTACAGATTTACGCTCTAGAGGGTCATGTCGATTTTTAAACACAGCGAGGAATTTAGCTCTCTATGCTGATTGATTCAAAGTCACTAGTTCTAAAACCAGGTGATCTTTACTCTTTCTCACGGATCACTTTAATTATTCCAAATCCACTAACTGCCAATGAAAAAATTATCAAGCACTAGGTGGTGCTATAGATCCCAATTTGAATCGATTTGAATTATTTATGGTTCGATTTGATTCCGAATGTTCCATTCAATATGCCCATCCCTACTAAAAGAGTGCTCCACTTTCCTAAGACTCCAAGCCTTGGCCCACATTGCTTGGAGGTCAAATGACAATAAATATTGATGACATATCCAATGGTGGATGATCAGAATCACGAAAGATAGATATGAAAAATAGTGGAGCCGATGGCGGACGATTCAAATAGTAATAAATATAATAAGTCACCACAGATTTAACGTCCAGTCCAGTTTATTGGTATATAACACACAAGCTTTCGGAGCTCTGCTCCTTCATCAGGTGAAGATGGAATGAAAAGCAAAGTTTAAGATTTGAATTATAAAGAATCACATGACATTATGACGTCATAGGGCAGAAATATTGAAAATGCAGACCATGAAAACAGGTGATGTTAATGCACCGAAAATCAGATAAGGAGGTCGAGAACGGGCAAATGTGTATGGAGCCTGGTGTTAGGAAGTAATCGGAAGTGTTTAGGTGATCCTCAAGAGAGGTCACCCGAGATAGAAAGATAGATAGATATTGAATACATGTCGACATACCGGTAGATTTTCACCTGACAAGGGAAGGAAGCACGGAAAGCTTAAAATCAGGCCGGACAAAATTGTGGTGACTACAGTCATGCCAGTTGTCATAAACCTAAAATAGGCTCATGTACCCGGTACAATCATTGCATGATTGAAGAAAAAATGCAGCAGTTTCAATAATGCATTGCTATACTTGAGCCAGGTCTACTTTATTCAATACAAGAAGTTTGGGCTTAGTTGCTAAAGCATCCAACAAGATGGAATCTCGTCCGGAAAACGGTATTCGACAATCGTGGACTTCAATTATGCAGTCAACTTTCTGGAGAAGAGCACGCATCTGACGCAAGCCTGCAGCAAATAAAGATACCCTGTAGTTAGCGTCAAGCCAAATTTATTGCAAGTCTGGTTCACAGCCTTTTGCAGCCCTACACCATTCCATGCTACCGTATCTTAGCATAACTCATGTATGCATGCATGATCTACATACAATGCAGGGTAAATGAGCGAAGCCGATAGGTTATCTAAGTCCCTCAACCTTATAAACTGTTTCCAATGCGCTGACTCTCCAGCGGGGGAGGCTAGACGTACAGTTTCAAGTACCATTTTTCTATCCTTGGACATGACCCAGTCAGGAGTAGGGATGGGTGTTTCGAATCGACTAATTAGATCAATCTGAGATATTGCGGAATTCTATCGGTTCCAAAGACTTGCACAAAGATCATACTCCATATTTTCAACAAGATGTGGCTGAACCTTATCCTTAAAATACAGAATAACACAAGATGTCAATTTCCATCATCAAAAGCTAAAATCCCACATAGTAAGGCTTTTAGCTGAAATCGCAACTTGGACTGGGCACTTCAAGTCAAATAGCAAGATATCCGTACCGAACAGCAATTCACTCTTTTTGTTAAATAACAAATACTATAGCAACACATGATTATTGTACTTGTCTCATCACGGATGTAGTCAGAAGAGTTTTGTGGGTGAAAACACTCCCCTTCTCTCTAGTGTCAAATTGCTAAAATTGCATTGCAACCTGTGTTGCTGGCAGATTTATTTAGTCATTCAAAGAAGTAGGTAGTAGTAAATTATGTGTGTTTTTAATGAACAGGATTATCTAGGCAACATGGTATCTTTTCTGTATTCGATTCGATTTTTCCCAAGCCCTACAGCCAATATTCTGCAACAACAAGCTAGCGTGGGTGCAAGATCAAGGTTTATCAACTAACCTTTCCCCATATGCCATGGAAACCAGCGTCCAAGAGTTTTGCAAGTGCCAAAATCAAACACAGATCTCATTGCAGCCAGTTGTATAATATAAGCCGAGTTATTAATAACTATATTTATCAACTATCTATATGCAACAACTACATAGCAAATAATTATATGAAATACACAGTTACAAGAAGATTTAATATAGCACTGCTAGAAGCTCAGTGATTGTGAGGTCGTACGAAATCACAAAATGCGTAAGAAACAGCTCCATCCCCTCGTCCTTAACATGAATCAACCGGAGGTGAAACCACTTCTGAAGCTGACTCAAGTAGGCTACATTTGGAAAGATGGGCTACGAAAATTGGTGTATCCAATACCTTGGTACATTTACAGCAAACACAAATTTGCACAGATGCTATGGCACAGTCCTTGAATCTTATCAATTTACAAACAGGTGCATGCTTACAGGAAATTGCAATGAGCTTCATTGAACCAATTACATCAGCTGTGTTCTAGGGTCGTATTTCAGATTCGAAAAGCACTACTTTGCAGTAGAAGCCCTCTAGTGAGTGACATTATCAATGTTACATTCTCAGATGGACTAGAACATCTAGCAAAAGGTAAAGCTTTTTTATATATTGTATGGCGCTGGCAGCATTCTGAACCAAACCAGTCATAATAATAATTCTATTCTAGTCAAAAGGCTATAGGCCTACAGTGTTTATTAAGGTACCAGAACCCATAACTACATATAGGCTATATATATACGCTACTCATCAAAAACTATTGCGATACTAGTACAGCTTTAATGGCAATTTTTCATGCGTCAATTCAGCAAACATATTCGTGCATCATAATTATACACGTGGTGCATCAATGAATAACAAAATGATGTGTATACTGTGATGGAGTGTGTACAATAAGTGGGCTGTATTACATGGCTAACAATCAGGGATTAGGAAGTAGAGCGAAAGTTGTTAGACTAATGATTTTGTAATTGTATCAGGACAACTAAATTTTGTATTAGTTCATTTCAGCACCAACTCCGAGTATTTTACTTGACACCGACTGTGATTAATTAGACTTCCCAGAAGGGAAGGTGTATTTTTACTTTATAGAAAATGCTGAACGTTAACATGAATACAGCAATGTAATTCCCACAATCTCTGCATTAGTACCCAAGATAAGTGCCCAACAAACCTTCCTGGCGCTCCTACCGCACATGATGTGGTTGCCAGATTTTGGACCAGAACAAATATTTGTATTTGGGGTGTGGCTACCGAGTTACAAATAAGATTAGCGCTGAAGGTGCAGTTATGCCGGGGATTAGACGATATCTATAAAGAGATGAACTGACGACTGCAGCCTTTTTGCGATCCCGCTCTAGGTATGGATGTTGAATTCACTGAGATGCTTCATTCGTCTAACTCTAAGTCTAAGTGGTTAAGTGTGTACTTGTTGGCAGCCTCGCAACTGCTATTATACCTGCACTCACAACTTCGAGGGAACATACCTCGGTTATTGATGACTTACTGAATTTCCAGTGCAATAATTGTAATCAACAGGTCTAATATTGTTAGGCCGGGCAGCTTCTGTCGAGTTCGAGTGGATGTAAAATTCTCGCAGTGGAGTGGATGTGGATGATAAAACTATGCTAAATTCTCTGAATCATGCAAGTGATTTGAATGATTTTGTAAATGGCGGTCTGAGTGGCCTACCATTATTAGATTGATTAGAATTCCAACTATATAAATAAATATTCTGTCTCAGGTGTCCACTCCAGATAGTAGAGACTAGGAGTGCAAAGCAAAGCAGTCACTTACAGTTGCTTTAATTAGATGGCCTTCTAAATAACTATGAATAGCATGGCAAAAAGTGAATAAACAAGATTTCTGCAACTCATATTATAGATATAGGGAAGGGAATAAGAAATATTCAATTACTGCAGATTGCCGCAAGAACTAAACCTAGTTCGCATAGGCCTAATCAAAGACAAAACCCAGAGATAGATAACATGTCGTCCTGCATACAGTACATTATACACTAAAAGTCATTGAAATTTTTCAATGGTTTGCAATTCCTGTGACCTACACTGCTGATTCTTAGCCAACATCCATAGAATGTCTCCTCGACAACTTAATAACAGGCTACAGTATGTACATTGATAGCAAATGGGTGGGGGGCACTGGATAGATATAGAAACACATTAGCCTAGAGAGTGTCACCACAGTTTTAACCTCATTAATTGGAATTACTATAAGTTTGGATGTTAATGAACTACCATACTACAAATCTGGATGGACGTTAAAACTGTGGTGACACGGTCTATAGGATATGTTATAATGTATTTCAATGGAAATACTGTACTATAAATTTGGATGGACGTTAGAACTGTGGTGACAAGGTCTATAGGCTACGTGTATCTCTTACCGGCAACAACGTAACATGCCGGGAGTGAAGACTATTACCATCACCTTCTCAAGTAACTTGCGGTTAGGCTACTGAGAAATTACAGAAAACCATTCATATAACCAGAATAAGGCCTAATCCACCAAAAATACGTGGGCTCTAAACTGTTAAGCCATGCTGAGAACTACATATACCGCAGTACATGCAAGCCTACAGACAGCAACATGATTTTTACTGATTAGTTGCAAGTTGATGGTTACATGATAACCATGATTGAACGGTACTATGAGTTGATTGCTGGTGGAAAGGGCCACGTCCTTTTAAACTATAGTCCTATTACGATGGCTGAAACACGGTAAACGGAAGTGTACAATAACTTTTCCAGTAGTCATTTCTCATCCATGGTCTAGATGTGGCAGGACAGCGGTCTCAAAAAATCACGTTTGAAATGAGAATTGACTACGTGCCAAGGTCTACTGCCAAAAGATGCCTTACACTTCCACTTCTATCCATCCATATTTTTACCAATGCCTCCTTATTAACTCATGTGCCATTTGCCATAATGAAATTTAAAGATACCGTAAATACCAGTATGTACAGAAAAATTAGTGGTATCAACTTTGGGTACCACGTCTATTTTCATTGAGAAAGCATTGACACTGTTAGCCACATTGATACGCCCACACACAATGGTAACCGACTTAATCCGCTAGTTATCCGTACGCGACAACTTAATGATAACCAAATTCCATAACTCCTTAGTATTCAGCCGCTCAATTTATATCTACCGGTACCAGGTACACTGTATAATATACCAGTGTATATATATCATCTCAGCATTGTCGACAAACCTAGCTTGAGCCTTCTCAGCAACTCCTCTGCCTACTAGTCACGCTTGCTCTACCAACATGCAACTGACATTGAGGAGGTACGGAGTACAAACAAGGTTAGCGGTCTGTCTAGAGGTACCGGTATTGTTCTGCCAATAATGATCCGATTATTATACAGAAATTACACGGACGAAATGACAACGGGAATCTGGACTGGGTTATGCAATTTGTTGACTGTTTTTAAAGCAATAGAGCGTGAACGCATAGTCAGTCATGTAACATAATATGTTACAACGGCACAAACAATGTCAATGGCGGGATCAATGAAAATGGACATACACAGCTTATGAACGTATGAAGAGGAGAGGAATATAGGTCTACCAAGTAATAACAAATGAAAGGCATAATTGTCATGTCCAAGACGGTTTGATCGGTAAGGGAGGCTTCTGCTTTGTTGGACTTGGAACAGTTGGAAGTGCGTTGATTATCTCAATTTCAGGAGCAGTGTTCTCATTTGTGGGATGTTCTTTGTCAGTGAATTCTTCTTCTGCTACGCCAGCAATTACATAATGCTGCTTGCGAAGCTTTCCTAACTTGATTCGCTCCTCCTGAATAGATTGTTCAAGTTCGAGTACTCGGACTTGAGAATCCATTTCTTTCCTCTTAATCTGAGTGAGACTGAATTTGGAGAGATCTTTAGTAAAATCCTCTTCAACATCTTCAATCTGCTTTCGAGCGGTGTTAGCTGAAGCCACAACTTGCCCAGCTGCCGCGTTGACATCTTTGGAAGCAGCCTGTACCTTTGGCAGTTTTTTAGACATCTTATTTGCCTTCACTCTGGACGCTGCAACAAGTTGGGCGGTACTTGCTGCGATTTCATGTGAACAGACAATTATTTCCTCGAATTTGCCTTGTCCCAGCACTGCTTGATCTGCTGCATCAGTTAGCAATGTAGCACTAAATCCAACAGCTTTTGCAGCTGAAAGTAGCCCTTCTGTCCATCTGGAATTCTTCATATAAAATTCCTTCACAGAAGATGCGCCTCTGCCCTCATTAACAATTTCTCGCTGCAAGTCTTTTGATGATATTATGAGGGCTTTTATAGCATTCATAAGCGCTGTACACGAGTCCAGAATTCTTTCATTCACTTCAAGGTTCACACCAGTGTCCCTTTCCCTTGCTTGAAGCAGCATTTCTTCAATTCGCATCGCTGCTGACTCAATAGCATGTGACGTTGTAGACATTTCTTGTTCAACTACATCTTGTAGATATTCCTGGCCGATGTCGGTCATTTTTGGTAGCAATTCAGATGTAGTTGCAAGTAGTCTTTCCAGAATAGCTTGGACACCCTCAGGAGAAAAATCTCTTACAGCATCCTCAGTGACATCTTTCAAGGTTGCTAAATACTTAAGCGACTCCTCGCCACATGCCTGACAGGTGGAGTTCAGTTTTAGCCCAATTTCATCAGACACCATATGACAAGTATTCATGCCATTTATCAATGTCTGTGCGATTTTGTGACCAAACGTGGCTAACGACTGCATAACTAGCTTATTGTCATTTTTCTGAAAGAAGTACTGAGCACCACGATGCAAGTCATCAAGAGATGTCATTGCTCCTCGAATTGTTGTCATTAAAGATGAAGCACTGCACATATTCTGAGCATTCAATGGATCATTCATATCTCTAATTGCTTCCTTGATCATGAGCTCAGTCGATTCAATACCCTGTCGAAACATCTTATACAAATCCTCTTTGTTGTTATTGATAGCGAGTTTAAGGTCTCCATCTTTAGAAACTAGAGACTGTTGTAACTGTTCATTCTCTTTCATTAATCGTAGCTGTACATTCTCTAGCTCTTTGGCACCTGTCTGTAGTGTTTCTGTCTGTTTTCGAAAGTCAGTGCTTGTGCGCAAGAGATCCGCATGATCTTTTACTAGACTCATGTATTTGCCTTTCATCTTTTTGTAAAGTTCTTCATTTGCTGCGGCTTTACGTTCCACTTCAACCAATGAGACAAGATTTTGCGCCCCATGATCAATTTGATCCTGTGCCATGACAAGTTGTTTCTTCAATCTTTCAATTTCTGCTTTCTTAACATTTTCATCATCTTTCCAAACCATTTGCTCCCGCTCGAGTTCCAAAATACGATCAAGCAGCTTCTTGATCTCGCTAACATGATCCTGTGTAAGTTTTTCAATAAGCTGATTCAGCCTGTGAATCTCTTCTTTCAAATTGCGAATGGTTTCATCACGAGGATCAGGTTGTGAAAATGAAAATTCAGTGAAGGCATCAGTGTATCCAAAAGCGGCATCAAATTCTACACTACTTGACTGAATAGGAGCTACAAGTGGTTCTGGTGATGGTTCACGCTCAATGGGTTGGGGTACATCTCTTTCAACAATCAACGCAGGAGCTAGTTGGTGATGCTCATCAGATTTGATCAGAAAATTTGGGGGTTCATCAGGAAGTAATGGAATTTGTACGAGCCTTTTAAAGTATTGCATATTACTACATTGGTAAAAAAACTTCTTCAACTTGTGAAACAAAAGATTGAATCTCTCGCGATGGCCAGTTAAAGTATCAGATGGTAGACATCCATGTAACTTGAACATAAGCTTCAATGAGTAGTCATAAAATTGGCTGGAATCTAGCATAACAGGAATGCATGGAGCTAAGCGACATTGACCAGGTCCGGTCATTGAAACAGCTTTTGAAAAGTCAAGAGTTTTGAAGATTCCTTCTTGCAAATCCATCAGATATTCCAAACAATCCATGATGTGGACACAGAGTTCGAAGTAAGAATTCACGTCACTGTTGCCAATGCCATCAAATGCCTCATCTGTTACTGACAGATTGCCCGGAAATTCCCTGTGTTTATGCAGAAATTCCATTCGGTTAATTAAGTATTTGCAATACTTGGAAATTATGGCTCCATACGTTTGTGTAGCATGTACCCATATGTTTGCAAGGTCTTTAATTTGCTGTTTGTATTGAATGGATCGATCAAGTGTTTTCTCATGACCATCTCGCAAGAGCTTATGAAGTACATGACAGAATTTCCAACATGCTATTGCATGGGTGGAAAGTTGCAAACGGCGAGCAACATGCCAAAAAATGACAGCGTCCTTTTCCTGGTATGTTCCTAATATAGCAGTTCGGATATGTTTCTCCTTTGCTGGGATTTCTTGTTGGTTGATAGCTTTCTGTATACTATTGAACTGCAGTTTCTCAAAGGCTTCGTGATCCAACTCTGCGGCCATACCTTGATATACCCGGACCACGAAGGTACTTTAGGTATACCTAAAGTTATTGAGCACCAAAGAATCTCTAAATGTATGGCGTCAAAAAACAGTTACGGAATTCCTGCTCACTCACTCACCCCTTCACTGCCCCGACCTGCGCGGTGGCTGGTGGGTATCCCTAAAGTGCGCGATCACGGGAAGAACGGAAGACATTACTTGATCACTAAACCATAGGAAGTACCAGAATAAAAAAAATACGAATGTCATTGGATTCAGCCTAAGTGAAGTCGTCACCCACACTGATGCCACCGTCCTAAACTAAGAAGTAAGAACTGACTCATTTTGTTCTTTACAACGAAACCAGTCTCTTTATACTGGATGCACTGGATGGCGCCAGAGTGACTAAAAATGAGAGCGGTCGGTTCCATCATAGAATGTAATTACTTTCTACGGTTCCATTATATAGAGATTCCGAAGAGTCTCCGAAAGGTCTCTATAGTTCCATCATAGCCTCTACAGAGACAATGGCTTCCATTATAGATATCTAACTAGCAGAGAGTCCCAGGCTGCGCTCGGGGTGGAAAGTGGAATTGCACTGAGACGACCAAAAATATTTGAAGCAGCAAATCCTATCCGCATGAGGTCGACAGCCGATTGCTTGGTGGGATGAAGCGGTTCTGCGATGACATTACTCTAATTCCCTTGTAACACGAAATAACCTGCGTTACCTTAGATTAAACCAATTGTAGTGTAGGATATATCAAGTAGGGATGAAGTATTACAACATCAAAAATACCCACCCATTTCATTACCATGTTAGGTCTAGTGTTAATCGCGATTCCTGACTGGCTGAAATAACCTCATAACAACACTACTGTATAATACAGGCAAGAATGATTTGACACTCTTCTCATCGAACAAAACCGAGCCTGAGGTAGGGATCGACCGATATATTCGGGCTTTTACAATTATCGGTGTCGTCGGTATAATAACAGCTTCCCCCGATATCAAAAATTGAACGCGGGAGTTATTTTGCCAGTCAGGCGAGAACTTTTCCGTAGCCACCGTCCGAGAAATTTCACGGGGGACAGTAAAAAGGAGGGTCGCGAGCAGGTCCCCACCGCCCCGTCCCGCGCGATTGCAGATGTGGAAAAGGTAGAAATAAGGAGAGCGAAAACGACAATGTACCCTAGAAACAAGCAGGAAGATGACCCTGAACGACGAAGGTTGAGCAAAACCATCGAAGCGGAACGGCTCCGAACAGAAAACCCTCTATAATTATATAGATGTTGTAAAGAAGATCACCACAGATTTAGCGTCCAGCCTTAGTTTATTGAGAATTAAAACATTCACTAGCTTTCGGAGCTCCGCTCCTTCATCAGGTGAAGATGGAATGAATCGTAAATAGTAATAGCACAATTTGAATTAAAACAGAATAATAGATATTGTGACGTCATAGAGCGGGTAAATGAATGAACCAATTATATCACAGCTGAGGTGGGCACAGGAGAGAGGGCGGGCGAGTAGGCGATGGAGGTGGAGAAAGCTTGTGGATAGGAGCCACTGGATGTTGAAATCCGGTTGCGTAAACGTATCCGGGACGTAACCGGAAGTGATGTTTGAGTGTTCCTGGTAGGAAGTCACTCGGAGGCCAAAGTAAAACCCGGTTAAAATGAAAGACCTCCCAGGTTCTCAAAACCCTTTCTCATCAAAGTGGCTCCTAGTGAACAAAAAACGGATTTATTTCACATGCAATGTCCGAGAGTTGTGGTCTGGGTGACGGTCTGTGGAAATGGGTGCAATAAAATAGGGTTCATTGATGAGTGAATATAGACGTGGGTGTAAAAGCGGTGGGGGTGGTCCGGCCAGAAGTCTCTGTGTGTGGAGGAAGAGATGTGGTGATATATGGCCCTGATCTGTTGGACGCTTCTCTCTTCACCGTGGAGTGTATTTCCGTTGTTATTCGCTCACTTGGCCAGATGTTCCAATTTCTTGATGGGTCACCAGAGTTCCTGCAAAAATATTTTTCTGGCGCAGAATTATGAGTATATTTTATAGGTATGCCTAGTCTATGTCGGAAAGTGAGGTATGGGAGGTGAGGGTTGGGATGCGTGAAGTGTTGGGGTGTGTAAGGTTACTGTGCGTTGATATTGTCGTTATTAGTGGTAGTGATGACATAGTGTGACATGCATCCTCTATCCCGGTTGAGGCCCCGTTGGTGAGTGTCAAATTTGTCCACCAACTTCTGCTCCATAGCACGACGTAGTGTGGTGTTATGTATTGGTCCCTGTAGTATATTAATTTTCATGTCGTCTTTCGAATGCCCATGTGAAGAGAAGTGTTCACTGACTGGTTTGGTGTAGTTGGAACGAATTGTGTCGTGTCTATGTCCGTTGAGTCGTATGTGTAGTGGTTGACTTGTTTCCCCGATGTACCAAGCGTTGTCGCACCCATGTTTGCAACGAATGAGGTAGCCATAAAAGAACTTAAAACAGACTCCGACATCGTTATCAAGCCGGCGGACAAAGGTGGAAAGGTGGTAGTCATGAACCGCGACGACTACCTCAACGAAGCCTACAGACAACTCAATTCGGACTCATATCGCAAATTACAAAGCAACCCTACAAAACAGCACAGGAAAGAACTGGATAACATCTTGCAGCATCTGGACAAACCCATCAAGGATCAGATACTCAATAACATGCCGAAAGATCCCAAGGTAGGTCGTTTTTACCTTCTACCCAAGATCCTAAGCGCAATTCAAACGAGAATCATGGACGCCATTTTGCACAAAGTAGGCCTATAGATAACTAACCTACCCGTGGGTTAGTTATCTATACACAAAGTCGCGATTGACCGTTATTGCAGATGTTGCAGAAAAGTGATTTTCGCTTCAGCGAACTCGACTCTGTTTAGCCTATGTCGTACGTTTGGAGTATAGATATCTAATGTAAACATATATTTGGAGATACTCGGACAAGGACGCCGGTGACGCGGTGAGCAACGTTGGCACAGGCGGAGAGAGGTCGTGTCTAGTGGGGTATTTGGCATTAACGAACGTGAATGATATTTTTAATACGTCTGACGGTACCATTATGATCCTGGAAGTTCACAAGGCAATATATATATAGTGATGTGAATTTGGCGTCTAGTTAAGATTTTCATCGTTGATAGTCTACTCTTGGTATGTAGTATTCTTCGGCAAATCGTGAGCGCTACCATGTCATATATCCCATTACCGTTTGTATCCGGTAATTAGTATGGCGAATGACCTAGTCCTACTTTATTGTATACGTTTTTCTTGTCAAAATTTTAGCAATGGATCTGATTCCAGATTCCCTAGACTAGTCCAAAATAGGCTCTTCCGCTTTGCCCACCAAGCTTTTCA
>JASFYC010000110.1:0-95789 GCA_030412335.1 Botrylloides violaceus
GTATTAAATACTTTGGGTGCTTATATGACACTGTGCCACTTATGGGTTTAATCACATTAGTTACGGGGTAATGGTTATCCTTTATCAATAATTCCCAGACCTCTAGGCGTCTGGTTCTCATGCTTACTGACCTGTTTGTTATAATGTGATTAATAGTCATCTGCTGAGGTTGTCTAGACTGAGCTTGTATTGTTTCTGTATATATTGCCTGCATGGTCTTATGTTAGACTACACACTGAATACTGACTGAGTACTGACTACAACTGTACTTCTGAATATACTGTAAATATTGTGTGAAGTCGTGTCGTTAGCTGTAAGGACTGATTACGCTGTGCTACACTCTGCTAGTGGAAAGAGGTGATAGGATCTCAAGCCGTTGAGCCCCGGTGTGGGGACTTAGGGTCCGTAGGAATTCCCTATTGCCGGCCTGCCGCGGAGTGTGCCGAATACTTAACTTCGGTATCTTCCACGGTCGCCTGATAACGCAGTAGGTAGCGCCTCAATAGTGATTCTATATCTTCTGGATGATAGAGCTTCAACACAGACGAGTTGCAGAGAGATGATGTATTAACTAAGCCTAAAGCACAAGGCACCATACTAGCCTACGTCCAATTACTCGAGAGAGTAATGAGTCTCATAATAATCATACATGCACGAGTGCAGTATTATATAGCGATAATACGAGAGAGGTCTCCTATAGCTGGGTCCGCCGTGTAGTTTCGCAAAGTCCGTTTGGTCCGTCTATTAGTGGCTCCCGACAATATCCATGACACCAGCTGATCGGCTGAAGAGGCGTATCATGTTTCTTCCCTTATCTCACTCCTCACGACTTTGAGCTAAAACACTACACGGGGAAATCCCGTTGTTGTTACCATGTTTTCGTTTTCAGGACTAGCGGTGCCTCTGATACCAGACAGAACGTAATCATGAGCTCAGAGCGATTTGGTTTGTCGATACTTAAACATCAGTGCAAATAAGGTGTGGCCAGTTGCTGTGCGGTGATGTACATTGTACATGTCGGCTACAATAATTAAGCGAATGTTACGGTAAACGGCACGCCCATAATCGAAATGGAATAGGCTTTGAAGGTAGATTTCGCCCATCGACCAGGGCAGCTATTATATTGATGAGTGTAGTGGAGCCGATGGCCTGATCACCTGATGAAGGAGCGGAGCTCCGAAAGCTAGTGAATGTTTTAATTCTCAATAAACTAGGGCTGGACGCTAAATCTGTGGTGATTTTCTTTACAATATGAGGCTATATTGATGAAATTGATAAATAACACCAATGACTTGAAAATTATCAAGTGTTACCATATTCTTAGGTTGAAGTCCGAAAACAATCGTTTCCTATTCCTATTCGATCTACTTGAGAGGTTTGCTAGCTTGCTAGTCTAGGAGCAATGCAACGTCTTAAGCGAGATTGCCGAACCCTACCACGACATCATGAGCTGCGTGCGTGCGCGGTGTAGGCCTATTGGTGCAATGGTAAGGTCGCCGCGACCACGGAAAAGGGAACAGTCAGTGTGAATCCAATGGAAGCCTATATTGTGGCGCCGGAAGTCTCTGTACAGCAAAAACATAAAAGGAGAAAATACGATCTACGTCCTTCGCTCCCCTGGGGTTAACCCTAAAAGAAAGATTGGCGGAGGACAACACTGAAAGCCAGGGTTCGGCAGAGGTTGCGGGAAGCGGGTAGTGGCATAATTCTAAAAGGCGGTGCTGACGGGTTAGTGGGGTACAGTTGGTATCATCTAATATCGCTTTCTGATTCTACTAAAGATAGACCCCATCCAACCTGCCTGCAAGACCCCCTCTATCCTAGGCCCCTGAATGAGCTCGAGAGATACAACACTCACCCCGCTACCCCGCCAAACCCCAGCTTTTAGTGTCGCCTCCTGCTACCACAGCCTCCCCGCTACTCATCCTTTTAGGCTTAACCCTCCCCTGGTCCTAATATGGCATGATCAGCTATTGAACATGGAGATTGGATAGCGTGCTGATGCCGGTTCGATTGATGGAAATCTACATTTAGCCATTTTAAAGCATTAGCAAATTTTGCAAAATTAATATGAGAGAGAATGTTTTGACCTGCATTTGCATCATACTAAAAAGATTTATTGCCACAGATGATGTGGCTGAAGCTGGAAAATTGTTCTGCAAGTATGGGATATTATCTCAAGGTATTTTCCATTTTGCATGATCCGTTGGTGATCCAATGGCTTATGGCATGCTGTTTCAGGTCTACCTTCTGCTTGTTTTGAAGCTTTTATGCTATTGTAATTTGATCTCATTAGATCCTAGCTTCTGCGTTTTTAGTACTTGCATGCCAGTTTATTTGATTTCATTACGCCTTACTTCACACGTACACGGCCACACGTAACATGGTAGGGTGCCCGGGGTAACTTAAGTAACTAACTATTGATTCCTATTGTAGATACTTTTTTGTATTATTATTAGTTCTGTGTATGGCACACTTTCGAATTACAAGAGAGAATTAAACTTTGAACTAGGTAGTCACATAGTTTAGTTGTTGTATTTCATATGAGACAAACAGAAAAAATGATAGAAATTCAAAGTCATATGCGAAGTCATTTTATCTGATTGTGGATTGCGGGTCGCGAGATCTCAGAAATATTTCAGGCTTTTAAGCACTATTATAATTTGTTCCCTCCCTCAATATTACGTTTAGCTTCATTGATCCTTGGACCCCACAAAAACATTGAACCATGGGTATTTTCCCCCCACGACGCCTATGCTGATGTTATTGCATAGACCTATATCTCTTATACTTCGTGAACAAGCCACCCTTGCTAAGCGTGGTCAGCAGTCGGTGATGACTGCTTGATTGGAACAATCTTTCTATCATGCCATTCCTAGGCTTGAGACTTGAGTTAATTTAGGACAAAGTTAATTGAGTTTTAGCTTCACCTTCTTCCAAGGTCAAAAGAAAAAATTCAAATCAACGAATGATACAGATGTAAATTTCTCAAAGCTGTATGAATGCGTGCAAAAGCACGACTATCAATTATTGCTCGATGCCATTGAAGATAAAGGTGAGGCAACTGTCTACGTCAACTGTATAGGCCTATAGTTAGTATGAAGCAGTGTTGCGACGACTTAGCACTTGAGTCATGTTTTCTGGATGAGTTGACTCGATTCAAGTCAGTCAACCTGAATGACCCGAATCTCGGGAAATGTAACTGGAAACTTGACTCGAGACTCTGCATTAGATTTTTGCAATTCATAAATCACATCAGAAGAATACCAAATAGTATCTCAATTTAAAACAGTCGGCGTTTTGCATTTTTGCAGCAAAATGTTTCAACTCGGGAACTTGGGTACCGGTATTTAAAATGTTGCAATATTATATTCAATTTGAACCCGCACTTTAAGATCGCGGTGACTCAATTTGGCTAGTGACTCAAATTTATCATTGAAGAGTCAAGAGTGTAGTGGAGCCGATGGCGGACTATCAATAGATGGAATTCCATCTTCACCTGATGAAGGAGCGGAGCTCCAAAAGCTTGTGAATGTTCTAATTCTCAGTAAACTAAGGCTGGACGTTAAATCTGTGGTGATCTTCTTTACAAAATATATCATAGAAATACTCAGCATGGTTTAATGATATGACAAGATGCAGGCTTAAGCTCGGCCTGGAAAATCTTTTTAGTCTTATAAGGGGAATTTATAAGTACTGTATTTACTCGCTTATTAGATTCTAGACTGTGGAGTAGCTGCTTGTTCTTGTAGAGATCGGCAAAACGCATCCATGTTATTATATATTACTAAATAGCGGAGCCGATGGCGGACAACCCAAATAGAATGAAATTACTAGCTTGCATATAATACCGATGATACCAGACTGGACTGGGGGTTCGATTAGGTGCCTGGAGGCCGAGTTGTGTTTCACTATTCTGCTGTGGTAAATGAAATTTCAAAAGGCCTGCAGATAGGATGTCTTTTCTGAAGCAACATTGGCCCCTATGACTCATAGGAAGAGTTTATGAGTAGACAGTAGCAGAATGTTGTAATAATTGGCAAGGTATATTGAACAGATTTCCAAATTGATGGTAACAATTCGTGGCTGTAGCCTATTAGATATAGTCGGAATTAGGGATGGTAGTCATGGTACAGTGTAAAGTAAGATTCGAGGTTTTTATTGCTGTTGACATATTCAGACGCTTCTATCAAAAGTGATTGAACAATATCACATTTCACAGATTGGCAATCAACTCAAATTTTGTCTTTATTTCATTAAATTAAATTTATTACACTGGGTTATCTGTCTGAAATAGGTCAACGCATATTGGTGTAACTTCGCACAAAAACCATATTCCCTAGTTATACCACAGGTTCCTTTTGGATGTGGTGTTACACTGTATAAACTTTACAAAAGTATTCAGAAATATATATACTTCCGTTTGTGTGAGTAAGATCTACGATACATATAACAATTGTTCATGCGATACATTGTAGGCTATCGGTTTGTTAATTTGGGAATTTCAGTCACACGAGAATTCTTGCAATCTCATTGGTAAGAGTTTAGTTTTTTGTTGTTCTTTATCCGGCTTCGTGGTGTAATGGTAGGCCTATAGGTCGTTGGCCACAAAATCGGTTGGTCTCGCGTTCAAATCCCAAGACTGCAGCATACCAAAGATGCTTAAAAAAATGGTAGATTCCGTAGCTTTCTTGCTAGACGGCCAACGGGTCCTTCGGTGCCTCCTTGACCAGTCTGCATATGAATATCATGCTCACATGATATGCATGTTATGTACCAGTAGTGTGTGTGTGTGTGTGTGTATAACATATGAGACTGTGTAAAATGCAGCAAAAATAGGACAAAAATAAACAGTGTCATTTCATTTCCTTTATCCAACTTCCAAATTCTAAGAACTTCCAGTTATGTGGCTTTAGCTTCATCTGATTTCCCAAAGCGGTTAGGATTTTAGTAGCTCAGAGAATACAGATGCAAACCACCTTGTGTAGAACCGCAGTTTTAGCTCTGTGTCTGTTTGCATCTGATGAATGGTCAAGCAGCATTTGTCCTTTCCTTTGGTATTGTTTATATATCATCTTGTACAAAGTATCTGTTACCACTTAGTTCGCTGATTGATTTGGTTGTCCACCGGCTGAACTGGAGGTTCTGGGTTTGATATCAGACCGAGTCAAACCAAAGACTTATTTTAAATTTGCTATCTGTTACTCCTTTGCTTGCCAGTTAGTACAGGTGAAATGCGCAGATTTGTGGTCGCTGTAGTTATCCAGGCTTTTAACCGAAAATTTTGAAATGCGTAGCATGTAGGCCTAATCATTGGCCTGAAGTACCGGTACATGAACTTACAAGTTGAAAACGGTACAACTCCACAAAAGGAACAATAAGGCATCTTATGTGTTACTGTGCGAGGATGTGAAGCTGGTTAATTACAACGCCGTCGTAAAGCTATAGAGATCTACCACTGATATTTATTTTTCCAAGCCAGTGATCTCTCACTATCAGCCTCCATGCCCGACTGGGGGCTGAAATCCCGAACTTTGATTCCGTGGCTAGTGAGCCAACCATCCACTAACTAGAAAACAGATCCAAGTAATTGTCTTCTGCTGTTGTTCAGAGTTCCCAATCGATGGAGAAATACGGAATATCATCAAGTTCCTGTCGGATTTTGAGAAAGAAGAATGGCTTCTTATGATAAAAATGTGGGATGAAGGTGGTCTAACTTCCTACAAAAATGAGTTGAAACCGTTAGCTGGACCTGTGCCAAAGTTAGTTTGTTATCTATGCAAATTCAAATATCAATCATGGAAACGAAAGGACACTGTTGATTTTTGTCCAAATTTGATTTTTGCTGCATTTACACAGACTCGCATGATATACACGCATGTGCATAATGTTCAGGCCACAAAGGAGATGCCAAAGGAGCCTGAAGGCTATCAGTCAAGCTTGCACTATCCTCAATGCGCTGGCCGTCTAGCGAGGAAGCTAGAGATACCACGTTTAACATCATTGGTATGATGCAGTCTCGGAATTTGATCCCGAGTGGTAGAGTGAAAGAAATTCATTATCTGGAATTGTCAGTCACGCCACCAAACTCAGGTTCATATTCATGTTCATGAATATAGGGACTAGTGATGGGACGATCCACAAGGCACTTGCTGAAGATGATAGCTTATATCGCCATCTCAAATAATATGAATGGAATATTCTTCCTGAACTGGCTTGCCATTTGGTGTGAAATTTCTGACTAAAGCCCTGACAGTGCAGCTAATTCGTGGCACTCGTCAACAAATCTTTGGAAAATTCTGGTACCGTACCTAGTATCTGGTATTGGAACTTGGAAGTATTGGTTGATTTTCAACCGATGCTATGCCGATGTTACCGATACTCAAAATAGTACCCGATATTCCAAGAGTCCGAAACATGTACTTTTACTTGTACCATCATTAATAGTGACTACGCTGTAGCTGTAGGCTACTATGCATGCTGTTTTCAGCAGGTAAATCTTGGACCACAGAAGTTCGTGTACCCTCGCCTAAACGTGATCACTGATAAAATCATGAATGCACCTTCAGCTCAAAAACCCAAATCATGAAATTACTCCCATCTTCGATATTTATAACCACTATCACACGCATACCATTACTTCGGTAAGAAATGATTACAGATACTTGATGCCAAGGCTTATTGGTCACTTCCATCCTATGTTTAAGCTGTCATATTTTCACTGCAACGTAGGCCTACCTGGTACCTGTATTAAAAAGTAGGCCTATTTTAGACGGAACAAAATCCAAGGTATATCAAATTTGCAGGAAAAGCGATTGGGTTAAACCACTACTGCGGATGGCGTTCATGGAGGAAGTCTTGGATGACGATAAAAGACCTGTATATGACGCTATTATGTCAAAGTTACCCGTAAGAGACAAGACGGTGTGTTCTCTGTCCTTATATTTTGCTTTGTGAGAGGCTTGGAGGTTGGGAGCCAGATGACCATCTGAATGGTGGTGATTGATCTCCAGCTGCGTCAAAAATATGATTTATTAATACTGGTAGCCAATTAGCAGCTTCCATGACAGTCTTGGCATATAATAGAGCGATATTAGATGTTAGAGGAATGTTGGTGTAAAATGACAATGTTCAACGTATGGCCTACTTTAGTTCCGGCCTGATTTATCACATTTAGCCGAGAAAATTAGTGGGCTGATGATTATTTTTTTGCGTCACAGTTAAGATCGAGACACCCTTAATTTGAATTGAAAATTCAACGGTAGGTTAGAGGTTTCTAGCGCTCATTCACAACGCTGCGTTACGTTGTTCGAGTACTAATAACCACTGCATTATAGTGTAAGGTACGGTAGTTTGCTAATGGAGTTATTTATGAGGTACGGTAACTATGCCTCATTTAGCTGTGAGCTTTGTAGAGATAGGTAAAATGTTGGCTTATACCGTTGACACACTCATTCCCATCGCTGCGACTGCGTTGTGTTGTTAGTACAGGACCGGTAACTGTCGTTGTGGTGTAGTTACCGTACTGTACACTGTGTAGGCTACATATAGCTGTTGCACTTTGTCAGCAGGCCTAAATATACCTATACAAACATTCCAACACCACAGTAACAAACCACTCTGTGATATGATTGAATCACTTCGAAGATAACAAACGCACAGCTTTGCCTTGTGGCATGTGCTAACCGTAATGATGAACGCTCAACTAAAGAACCTGTAAACGCTGGTAACTCCTGTATCATGCCGAAAAATACCTTGAAATTGCTCATTGGACCTCGATGAACTGGAGTAGTAGATTTGAAGATTTTGATGAAAGACCTCCTCCTTTCTCTATTGCTTCCATAAGCATAAAGACGAATACGTTTCATTATAAAATGAGTTTTGATGGGTTTCCAGAAGTCATGAATGCCGTAATAAAGGTAAAGGTGAACCAACAACGCCATTGCCAACTGGGCTTACCAAGGGTCACAAAGGCTTACAATTTTCTTAGTTATTTGGACAACATTGATGTTAAATACACTTTGTTAGGTGAACTTCAAAATATCATAAGTCCCAAGTACAGTTGGTCTACACAATTGGGTTGATACGAAACTGTTTGCTGTAATCTCCATGTCTACACAAGTACAAGCATACAGACTTCTTGGATCCATCTGACCTATGCCATGTATAAGCTATTTACAGTCACTAACTAAGGGATCAACTGATTCTACAAATGCATTAAAAGTGCTGAACTTCCTTGGAGATATATGTGATCACTAATTCTAATGATTGATGAAATTATACCTCCAGAAATCTGTGCAATATCTTGGGAGGGATATTTTTTTGGTATAGATATAAAAGGCAACCTGCTTAAAGGTATACTAGCAATAATGCTGAAAGGATTAAAAAGGTCATTGCCATTCAGTATAAAGTTATACCCGAGACAGAAATACATGGATTTAGCAAGGCGTTATTGGAGGTGGGGTCTCAATGTTACGCATTAGCGCTCTCTTCGAACAATCGGAGGTCGGTCTACTAATTGTTTTCGACCAAATGTAATAAATCAGACCGTACCTAGAGTACACCATGTTAAACGCCTCCTTTTGTTTATGTCTACCTGCTCAATCTGAGAGGTCTAAGGTGGTGGCAATAACTGAAAAATTCACGAGCCATAACTTGTCAGAAGCCTAGACAATTTGTGTGGGTTGCAACAGGAACATCTGGAGTAAATATCTCCAAATCATAAGCAGATTGATCCAATGTGATCACTCAGAAAAGAAACATGGAAAGTGAAACGAGGCTTGTTGAGATTGATATATAACAAAGAATTGGTACAGGGCTTCAAAGCTATCAACTGAGAGGGGTGGAAATACAAAAAAGTTGTCCATGCAGGGCAATAGAGCTTACACTTCACTACAATTCTCCCCCACTATGTCCAGCTTTGTGATGTAATGTTAGGTCGGTTGCTGGTGAGAAACCATGTGGACCCCGGGTTCAAATCCCAATACCGAATCAATACCAAAGATGATAAAAATGGTCTTCGTAGCTTGATCACTAGAGGCTAGTAGACGGTCACCATATTGAGGAGGGTGGACACTCCAGCCATTATAGGCACATCATACTCACTTGATATACATGCACCAGTAGAAGTAGTGGGTGTGTATAACATGAAAGTCTGTGTAAATGCAGCAAGAAAAGAAGAAAATATACTTTGACCTATTCCATGTTTTATGCATGTTCTACAGAGAGCTACTCCTGACAAGAGTGCAGAAAATGCCAGAGAGCTTCACAAAGATGAAAACTCGAACACGGAACAATCATCGAGTATATCAAATGTTGGAGCCGATGGCAAACGGCCAGATATAGAAAAAGGTATTGTAGAATGTCACTGAATTTTATGTTCAGCATTGCTCTGTTATTATTGTTTTACTGTAGTTAAACTCAACTTACGGTACCGGTGTCTGACTTCATCTGGTTACCGTAGGCCTATGCTAAAATGAGAGGACACGCAAGACCACATGTAAAAAATCACGGTCCATTGAAACATATCAGAACCGGTTTTGACGGTTAGTGTAGGCTATGACCTCTGCAATATTTTTTTTAAAATGTGACAATTGATAAGGCTAGGCTACTGATTTGCTTGTTGATATTCATGTAAAATAGTGATTTTATATCTTTTTGCGTTATTTGTTGAATAGCGAATAATGCCAGAGGTTTTCACCACTGCTACGTACCGACTTTTCGTCCGTCGCCATATGACGCCCGGACATTAGCTGCCAGCTATGATTGCACAATGCATTGCACATTGCTAGTGACTATCTCCACCACAATTGTTCACTGATGTTGTGACAGCTCTGCTCATCAGCAAATCGATTGATGTTAATGGAGATGGCTACATACATCATCGATTGATCATGCTGATTACACTGGACAATCTGTGACCCATAAACGGGACTCCAGTACTTTGGTACTTACATACTCCAGAAGAAATCCATACGTCAGGTCCCAGTATTGGTGCGCAAATGGAGCATAGCTAGGCGCGGGAACCGCAACAGGAAGGAGATAGTTCTGCGACTTCGTTCCTATTAGATTGATTGTCAATCTAAAAATTACTCACGAATACTGGGTCTCCGATGAGTAATTTCTTACCATACGGTTGTTTGTAATAAAAGGTGATAGCATTCAGCGCACAACTTCTAGAAACGGGTTAAGCACTGGCAAGGCGATCTTAATTAGATTGCCTTGGGCATTTGCCATCACTGTCTTCATGTAGATGTGTACCTTGGGGGGATGGCTAATGGCTATATGTGTCTTTTAGAAACAAAGAGGAGCAAACCAGGACGCAAACCAAGAAAGACAAGATCCCAGAAAAAGAACAAGTGTTCTGCTAAAGGCAAAGTTCCGGAGAAAGTGGACGCATCAGGGTTTATGATCATTCCACAAGAACGAGGTTTGCATTTGTATTCTAACATTACACTCCTGCCATGATCTATGCCTATAGTGGCAGCGACATCCTAGTACCAATAACTATATGTTCAAATTTGGCTAATTTCCTGCACACGTGAGAGATTTCCCTAGGAATTCGTCTCTTCTCCCTGCCTTGTCAGAATATGCCTCGGCCAGCCATGTATCTTCAGATTCTACACAATGATGGTAAATACTTTGATGTTAGTTGTATAATTTCATGCATGACAGTGTTGTAAGGGGATTCTATGTGTTCCACATGTCATTCAGGGATTCAACAGTCGCTGGGAAATACAAAAGATGAAACGAGACACCCTGAAAACATTCCTAAATCTGTTGATAACAACATCCCTACAGGTGGGATTATGCTTATCTCACTCATTTCAGCTTAAATTAAATATCCAGTATCTGTTGCCAACATTTTTTTTGTAATTAAACTGAATCCCTACCTCAGCTATTTTACTCAATGATATTCATGTTGTACCGTAGACAAAGAGGGATTTAGCTATCCAAATATTGTTTGTTTTACAACAAGCCCCTATATTGTAGCAACATATGTTGATTTGAACTGTATTAGTGATAGATCAAAGAAGTTACTCTTAGGATTGTACATTTAGCTACCACTGCCAACGTTAAAAGTGTTTCAATCACAGACTATAGATCCCAATTTTGAAATTGATAATGAATCGATTTGAACCACTTACGATTCGATTCAGTATGCTTATTGATATTGACTACTATATTATTAGTTTGATCTCTGACTAGTGTGAAAAATATCCACAAAAATTGTTTTGTCATGTCTTTTTCAGCAGAGAGAGAAAGAACAGGACAGCACAAATTTGCTGTTGACATAGTTGTCACATCTAGGAATCAAACGAATACCAAAGAAAGTAGGTTTCTTTTTCAGGTTATTGATGGCAACTTGGGCTTAAACAAAAAATATTCTAGGCTAGGGCTTCTGAATGGATTCAACTCTCAACACGTCAGCTCGGCACACGAGCAAGGCGTAGACAGAAATGAACAGGGCGAATTCAAATTCTGTCATAAAATTCTTCAAGTTCAATGACGATGAGTCGACGAAAAAGTCGGTGTGTCAAATCGCGAATTGCACAACGTCATTGTCCGGAAAACATGCCGCCAATCTGGAGAGGCCATTTCATTTGCTGCTAGCCGCACGCTTATAATTCGACTGATGATCAGACTCGTTGCTTAAAATTCTCGCAAGTTATCATTGCACACAAATTCTCAGGGATGAATAGACTTAACAAATCAAAATTAAGTGTTTATTTTTATCGTAAGAATTTCTATTTAAAACTTCGTCTTGCGTACACTATAAAGTGACGGGTATATATATATATCCCGATAAACGTGGTTATTTGTCGGCATATCAGATCCACAACGAATTAACGATTTCCAGTATTTGAACCGCTCCAGAACTGGTTCACCCGTGGGCGTAAAGCGGTAACCGCTCTCTATGGGCAAGCAGGAACAAAACCGAAACTTTCGTTTTGGCCAAAACCGTAACCGTTTTTTGTATCCGGTTCGACACCCTGATTATATAGTGAGAAATTGACCGTACAAAATGGACTGCCCGCCTATTTTATAATACCGTCAGATTTACTACAGTTCGCCAGGTTTCGGAGCTCTGGTCATTTAGTCTCCTCTTTCAGTCACGTTTTGTCTGTGGACACTGCAGGTCGAACCACTCATGAAATATTGCACCATGGATATTGGATATACTATTAGTTCTGCCTTATCCAAAATCAATTGTCAATTCATGTGTTATAAAACTTAGCAGCATTGAGACATGTGGACAGATATGGTAGCCTACCGATAAATTGATTCGGTCGCAAGACTCACTTAGGAAATGTCACCTGTATCAAGTGTTGATGCTTGGTCCCATCCAAAAGGTCTGATAACATTGACATCTGGTCAAAATGTGGTGGTGGCTTAATCAAAAGAAATTGTATAATAATATTGCCTGGCAGTAGTCATTTCCCACTAAAATACATGATATTAGTATGAGACCCGTTTTAATACTGAATCTGTAAAGTGTTTGGTCATGCTTTGCTTGGCATGGTGAGTAGTGGAGTACGGTATTAGTAGTAGTAGGTAGTAGTGCAGTGTCGAGTCAAGCCATGAGCGACTTCATGGGCTAGTGCTGATTTGGATATTCCCTGTGTATGATGTGACGGAAAAGGTGAAACAAGAACCTGCCTGACACTACACTACAGAGTCAGCCCTACTAAATCTCCAATGAGACTGGCGAAGCGAGAGCAAACCCTTTACAGATTCAATATTAATGGGTCTCATCTGATGTCTCACTCATCTTCATCATATTTTGACCAGACTCCAGAATGTTGTTTCTATTATAGAAAAGAACAATGTGGAAAAAGATATCCAGAACAAGGCTATGCCTGGCGCACGAACACGAAATGGTATGAATTATTAATTTCATGCTTCAAGTGGATGGTCGTTTAGGGATGGGCAATTTTGAATATTACATCGTACTGCTAAGTTGGCATTGCTAATGCATATAAAGCATACGAAAGTTCAGTCACATCTCGTTGAAAAGAGGATGAATGACATTTGGACAAATCAAGTAGTAGTAATGCCTCTTCTGGCAGGATCATTTGAATCATCAGATAACATATATCTGGCGATTGGAACCAAATCTGCCAAAATCCTGATCTATACGAATGCTATGACTAGAAGACTAGAAACGGGTCCCTAGTTGTAAGCATACGTAGTTTTGAATTTCGTCAAGTGCTTTAGCAAACATCAATCTGCAAAAAATCTGGAATATTCGATCATTCATATGAACCTGTAAAACCAAGTGAATGTCTACAACCTGGGTTATACTTTTCATTACAGTCTTGTCACGCTGCCACTTCCTGTATCCCGTCACCAGAACCCAGTCTCATTACGTAACGTTGATACCCCTCCACATCTCATTTCCTTCAGCAGCTCCATCGGTGGCGTCCATGTCAAGCATGATTGATCACCTCTCCTTACAACATGACGTGGCGCCATGACTCACAAGTTGCAGATGAGAGGGGAAGCATGGTTAATGTGGTCATAAATTCAGAGAGATCATGACATTTAGTTGCCCAAGAGCATTGCTGTCACCAATTATAGAATTTATTTTCTCCTCCTCTACTTATGTGTTGCAACACATGATTCTTACTGATTGAGGTGACTTGGTCATCAATGAAAAACCTCACCCAAGTGAAATATTTATATACAGCCTTGTATGGCAATGCTTCGAAGTAGACCTAATTTACCTTGCCAAAATACGTTGCTTTGACATATATACCCACTGACCTACTTTCTAATTGTTATATAATAGACTCCCAACTTCTTGTTCCTGAGTGAAGACATTTCAAATGATTAGCAATAAACTATTGCATCTGAGAACACAAGTTATTTGATGTAAACCGACGAACTGTGCACCTCATCTGAATTTTAGGTTGCTGTCGCTGTCCAGCACTTGGACATAAACTCATTTGGTTTTCAAATATGTTTCAATGACTGCATTTCAAGCTCAGTTCTATGCCTAAAAGTTGAACTTGGACCCGTTTGATTCTCAAATATTTTTCAGTCAGCAGAATTTTTATAGTGTCCATTTTTTAACTGTTGCAGCTTACCTGAGATAGTGAAAAAAGGAACCGCGATATATAACAACTGACACTGTAAATATGACAAACTTGAAAAAAAGACGACGTAACTCTATTTGGCTTTCATGATCTTATTATGATCTTTTCTAATTCCAGAATCATCTGAATCATGTTCAAATATGACAGATACAGTTTGTACTCCTGCAAGAAATGATGCTTGGCCACAGGTCTTCCAAAGTGGAGAACGTAAGTATTTGCAACCATTCAGTGCAAGTAACAATTATGGACTTGTGATATCGATATGCATGTAACACATGGACTTGAGCTGCAGCTGGTCACAAGTCAATACAAATGGGGTGGGTTGCGGCATGAAGAAATCATCGGGTAAAAATTCAGTTCCAAATTACAAATAGCTCAATCCGCTATGGTCCCTAAGTACTGCAAAAATGGAACACATCCAAAAGAAAGAGGACTGATTTCACCATTTTTGGCATATTGTATAGAGTCATTATCAGTGCGCAAACTTCAAAACATTGAGAATGTTTGGGAATATTTGTAACCTTATTTACAGTCACTAAAACTCCTAACACCGATCTGCTTCCTTGTGTATTGGTAGGTAGATGGGGTTTGAGGGTCATATCTTACTGTTTACTTTGGGGCCTCTTTGTCTTCTGCATAGTGCATTAGCAGATATAATCATCATCCACATGGGAATTGCATACGTATATTGTGTATGTGCAAGCAGTATGTGTACTGGTATATTTGTATGCCGCTGTTTTGGTAGTCCGTGTATGTAGAAGTACAGCAAAAGTCTTCTATCCTACTCAATCATTGACACAGCACTAGCATTTTTGGCATTGCATTTTTTCAGGATTGTTGGAGATTCGTGCAATCGTATCCAGAGATTCAAAATTGCCGCCGGATGCTGAGATGAGTATGATCTTCGAAGACAATAAGTTCCAACCTGTCAAAATGGCTTACAATGAAAGGTTTGACTAACTCTTTGATTGTATTAAATTTGCTGCCATGGACTTGCGATTAGGGATGGGCATTTTCGAATGTTCTATTGTTCAAAAATTGGATATTGAGCACTGAGTAGTTATGCACCCTATACATCGTTAGATAGATAATTTTATGTATTCGTATAGAATAATTGGGTAGAGTATTTTGACAATTTTCACCATGTTAATATTAAATTGAATGAATCATCAAAATTGCCAGCCAAGAACCAGATCATTGTATCTTACACTTACAGCACAATGCCAATGGTAGGTTACCTTTTAGTCATGTCACCTGGCTGCATGAGATTTAGCCATTCCATGGGGAAAAATGACCCCATTGCATGATAATACAGATATCTATGCAGAAAAAATTCAGTCATATCTCATCAAAAAGAGGGCAAACCAATTGGACATATAATTTGGATGAATTTGCATCTATGTTGAATCATGGATTGACTAGTAGCTCAGTAATCCGCACGAAGTGAAATCACATCATACCACTCTCCAAATAAGTTCGTTACAACCTATTTACTGCTAAAAGATGCGTCCGCCGCTCGACTCGTGGCGCGACGATACGCATTGGTAATGGTTGGTAGGAAGTTTCATATACGTTTAACTTGGGTATATAAAATTTATGGCGTAATCAGCATCTTGCGGCGACGGGGTGGCGTCGCCACCCTGCCACCCCGTAAGTTTCCGCCTATGAGTACCACACTTGCTCATTTTCGGAGATGCCCTCCGGCCGCATTGTCCCAACTGGCTAGCATCCTATGGAGGGTGAACCCTGATTCATTAGTACGGTACCATTGAGGTATTGAACTGGATATGGTGGCATCATCCTATCCACTGAATCAAATATTGCTGCATTTTCACAGGAAGGAATTCTACTACTTCAGAGTTAATTGCCCGGTTAAATACATCAGACCCTTCATTTACAAGTTCTGCTTCAAGGATAGAAATAAGATTGTTTATGAATATTTACCAAGGGATGGATGGATGGATGATCATGTTAATAGAATGGTCGATCTAGGACAAGGTAACATTGTTATCAAGATAGAAAAGATTCTCCAGTGAAATAGTATTTAAAATCTAGGTGGTACCGTAACACCGAACCAGGACTAATTCTTTCCATCAAGTCGAGCATGACCCTACTTTGCAATTGTATCTTTCAATTGAGCCACCATCATATAGACCATATTCCATGCGTGTCCTGTTTTGTAGGAGACCCCAGTGGATTTAACTGCTCATTATTTGGCAGTTAACTTTTATCCTGGATGTCCTTCCTGTTGTAACTGTTTCCAATTGACTGGGCTTGTCAGGTTGTCACCATTGGCAGTGGCGAAGCAATTGTTAATTACCGCCACTAGATACCGTTATCGGCTTACCGTACACCGCAAGAGTGTGAGTATGTACTATGCACTTAGACATGGTGCCAATGAACATTGGAAATTACCGTGTTGCACCTCCCATCCACACTTAGGTTTACGTCATAGGCTTGAAATGGTTAGTAGGATTAAACCTTTCACTTTACAGGCGAGTGCCTAGCTCCTGAGTTTGACTCTCAACCAACTGGCCTAACTCATACTGTATATTTACACCTTAGTGCCCAATTGATATCAACATTCCTAAGACATGAAGTTGTTGCTATATAATTAGGTATTAATAAGCTTTTCTGAGTAAAGGTAGCTGTTGTTTTTGCAGTAACAACATCATGGCTCATCGTTCTTAATGTATGCACGTTTCGATCCAATCACAACTGGATAGAATTATGTACAAAAGAACTTGAGCGACTCCTCCCGAAGCCTGATATGCTCGGTGGAGCTTGTCATGAAAATGAAAATGACAGTACCAGTGTAACTGATGTGTTTTGCTGGCTTAATTGCATCAAGCATGGGTGGATGCTCCACTCAGTCGTACCAAATTATCATTGCCCGCACAGTCATGTAAGTAGCATGACTACTATTCTTTTTTACTGTAACTATCAGTATTTGTGAAGCTACCTCTCCTTAGACCTCAAGTCAAGGAAGTTTTAACTTTGGTCTACTTTTAATTAATATTCTATATTTTTTTTGTTCTTACTACATCCCTGATGGTGCAATACAAAATACTGAAACTTGGCACAACTGTTAGATCTTTAGAAATTGTTGGTGTATAAATTTTGTCCCAGACTTGAATATTTTGGGAATTGTAGCTGTTTTCAGGAGAAAATAAGCTCTTCTCTGTTCCATCATTTATTTTTGATCTGCATACTGCTGGCTGACAAGTCATTGCAACTCTCATGAAATGTAGATTTTTTATCCAACGACTGCTGTGGCGACGAAATCTTCCCATAACTGGCAGAAAGTTCAGACGTTTGGGAACCTACTTTAAATATATGCCATGAATTTATATGGCATGTGTGTCAGTAGTCCATATGAGGCAATGTATAAGTAGGCCTTTTTTCTTCTAGGAGTCCCACATTTTGTAACGATATCGCTTCAGTCAAGGCGTCCAGTTTAGGCATAGAATAGTGCTAGGGTTCAAAATTTTTCACGCCTTTGGCAGCGATGCTGTCTGTACCGTAAATTGACGACACAATTTCGGTTTGTATGACTGTGTACTGTGCACACCATGCCACAGTCACCACCCGTCCTGATTTCAATATTCCAACGGAAACTTTTAACACATATAACACAAATTTAGGGTCCTTGATATGGTACACAATTGCACATTCACCTAACGTATAAATTGTTGAGGGGATGGAGACTCCATTTATTTGTCTTTCGGACAAGGAGACGCTGATATCAGCTGTATAGCTCAATTGTAAGCCGTATGTCATCCCTCCAAGCTAACATCCTATTGCTGACACCTATTTCCAATTTCAACATTCTTGGTGTCATGCGACTGGGTCATTCCAAGTCAATTCAACCAAAAACAAATTCCACCCACTAGTCTAGAATCTTAACAATACTAAACTAATTTGAAAGACATTTTCATTCTGGGCAAGACCTATTGTATTTTTTTTCGAAAAAGAGGCTGTTGTTGCCGAGTTATTGCATTGTGAAAAACCATGGTTTTGAGGTCGCTTGATACTTGACTCGGGAAGCATACCTGACTCTTTAGGCAAATTTGCACCGCGTAGGCCTATGCACCTGTTGTGCGTGTGAATGTTTCCATATTATGAGGGCATGTGTAAAGGCAGCGTAAATCACCTAAAGACATATTATATATGTTCCTATCATTGTGAAGATATTGTAAAGAAGATCACCACAGATTTAACGTCCAGTATTGGTTTATTAAGAATTATAACATTCACAAGCTTTCAGAGCTCCACTACACTACCCTACATTCTATCCCTTTGGTTTTTTTTAGCAATCATATAATAAATAATATACAGTAAGTAAAATTTACGCCAGTTAAAAGATGCCTGGCCTATTCGAAGACTTACATGCTATAGCATATGCCTATTCTACTTTAGCAGGCATCTTCCTCTTTTTGAATCTGGTAACTTCTATGCCACAGGTTTATCAAGAAATGTTGACAAACTGGTTGGTCGTTCTCAAATCGTATGTTATAGAAAACAGAAACCGCTCGAATTTGAAGGGGCTTGTGACTATGGCATTGGTTGTTGCTATATCTATTAGCAACCAAAAAGTTTGGTGTAAAAACCTCTCTTTGGTTTTATTTCAAATGCTCCAAGTCACTGAATTAGACCTTGAGGAGCGTCTGGAATTCATGAAAGAACTCCAAAATTTGAAACAATATTATGAAAACGCCGGGTGAGCATATTTGTCTGTTTATCAATTATTAGAAGATTTTATGACAAGAGGTTATGACTTATGAGTACTCTTCCTTCTGTGGAACCCTGTTATTGAATCAAGGACAACTTGAAGCAGAAATGCAAATACAAAATCATTTTGCATCTGCTATTAGTTTTTTCCATGTTTTACTTGTTTTTTTTTACGCTTGATGGCCTTCCTGTCACCACTCACAACCTTCCCCATTTTTGCGGATTTAGCCCAACTGTGGCAGGGCAATTTTCAGATTTTGCTGACACTATATAGACCCACAGACCATGCGACTCACAGTGAACAACTGAGCTTTGTGAGCATACCCCAAAACTTCTCATGTAGCCTACTGGTACAGTAAGAACTTGACACCACGGATTTTACGTCCCACCTCATGCTATGTCAAAATAAGCTCAGTTGATTAAAAAGCTTCTCACAGCATTTACTCCTTATTGGTTACGTGTAAATATGGTAACGATATCTGTAGCATAACACTTCTTGCGCAAAAATGTACTGCTCTATCATTGTTTGTGATTATTGGAGAGTGTTATGGATCCGATTAGTAGCACGTGGCAATGTTTATTATTAATCACCAATACCAAATCGATTCTCAGCTGAGAAAAAGGAATTGTAATGTAAAGATATATATTTTAACGATACATTCATCTTCTGCCGATTTTCCTGGTGAGTGGCAACGAAAGGCCTTCAAGAATAAATTTTATATAATGCATACAAGGTGAATGTATTGAAAGCAATGAAAGCTATCTTTAAGATCTGCAACTAGTTGTACTATCAAAATATAAAAAAAATAATTTAAAAATAATATAAATATATATATATATAAATAAATTATTAAATATAATAAAGGTCTAGATATTGATGAAGGATAGTAGTTGTGATGCAACTGCTGTGGTTTATTTGTTTACGCCATGTTGGATTCAATAAGTCTTATTAATCTAGTGACTTTTTAGCAGAACCAAATTTGGAAATTGTTTCATGCTTTTCCACATTTTAGGTGTGACTTTCCTCGATTTCACGAAGCCATATTTTGGCTTTATCAGACTATTCCTGATGCACCAAATTTTGAATGGATACTTACCCTACCCTTGTATTGGCTTCTATCAAATCAGAGATTGACAAAAACAACTGAAGTCGATTGTGGCAAGGATTTTATCCTGTATCGTTCACATTTACCTCTCATGAAACATGGATTGTGGGAGCATGTTCGTCAGTCATGCATGAATGCTTCTGTTGACAGGTAAAGGTCAATTTATTAAATCTGCCGAAACTAGATAGGCCTACCGGGACCAAAATGTAAGAAGAAAATTTAAAATAATATATACCCGATGTTACAGAGTCCGCACTCAGTGTGTACCTTCAATATTTTGATGCACCTTAGTAATTTCCGGTGATAATTGTGCGTCTAGGTGGTGGACCTCGCCCATTCTCGCTCTGTGTTGCAGCAGTATGGTCATGTTGTTGAAACAAACTGTCGCATATTGTATTAATAACGTACTCTAGTTCTATCGTAAGACTAACTTATAAAAATTACTGGCAAGATAGTCGGTAAGTTGTGTGAATATTGACCTGTGTTTCAAGACATTATGCTTATCGATTCTTTCGGGTCCAGTTTACCGCACCCACACTTTCACTCGTACTATTCACACTCTAAATACATCAATAGAAACTGCCTATTAATTCTCTGTCTTGGATTAGATCCGCATAATTAAACATCTCTTATTGGAAACTGAAGTCAAGAAATGAAGAATAAGAATTTATTGTGCGTGTAGAACGATATTCCTATATACCCGGAGTAAAAGAGCAAGCTTATATTCCGGACATAATACCCGGTACAAAGTTTGTGAGCTTGGTTTCATTAGATCCAACCGTACATTAAAACTGTGACTCTCTGTTTCTGTGTCTATCATGACTGATTATCTTCCATCTTCTGGTATTGATGTAACTTTCGAACAGGAAAGGGCTTCTTGAGATGATTCCAAATCTTCTAAAGGATCAAAAATTGCATCCTTGGATTATTGGGGCATTCCAATTTATGCTGAATACCAAGGAACTTGCTAAACTTGTGCATACATGTCACGAAATCGTTAAACACTTTCAAGTTGATTCAACTCTTCTGAGGTATTTGGAAGGATATTACAACGGCATCGGAATGAAAATGGTGAGCAATGTTATACACTAGCCACCCAATAAAAGCGAAATGTCATTTGGGATTCAACATTTTCGTTGTTGAGTGCAAAATGCTGGATATTTTTCAGAAATCAAATATCGCTGTTGTGAACTTATGTCCCTTCTTTCTCACCCATGTTCCGTGTGTGGCTTGCTACAGCTGGTAGAACCAATCATAATTTGTCCCACTGATTTTTATGCTGGATGACCTTCCAAACATAACCCAATTTGCCTGTGCTTGGGACTGGCTCTGACTTGGGAACTTACCACCACCATAAATTACATCCACGTTTTTCATACCATATATACAACACACAGTAAACACATATAATAATGGTCTTGTCAATATGGTAGTGGTGGTGGGACATCACTGTTGTGCCATCAGTATGACGCTGATAGGTGATGGGGAAGCTGCGGACACTTGTTTTGACATCTTGGGTTTGATGTGGCTGGTGAGAATTGACTCACCCACCTCACTGACGAACGCCAGACCAACCAGATGAGCTTACTTGCCCTCTTCCTGCAGTTGACTTTCAAATATGTTTTACGAAATCATGTTTTACTTTATAGGCCTACCGGCCTACCTATAATACAATTCTATATGTATAAATGTACATTCATTCTACAGAGCAAAGACGAGACTCAGTCATTTGACAAATATTTCAAAGAAGTTTTGCAGAATTCTGTATCTTCTGAGTAAGTAGGCCTACAATAATCATTTTAATTGGGTACTACTGGTCATGGTTTATTGGGCTGCCATGTACATATTATATTTGCCTTAGAGTTTATCTAGCTATTTCTCGGAGATCGAGTTGTTTTCAAAGACCTTAACTAGATTAATTCGAGATTGTGCTCAGGAGATTAAATGATCCCATCAGGGACGTCAACTCAGTAGAATATCACCTTTCCTGAACTATAAAGACCTAATAAATTCTTGATTTGTTTAGTTGGAGCTGCTTGTTTTCGGCAAAATGGCTTGACTCTATTTGTGACCGGTATTTTTAAAGTGTTGAGAAACTCAACTTGGACTTGAAGGTCTCGTTGACTTGACTAATGAGTCAGATTTTTGAAACCCTGAACCAGTTGGACCCGGCTTGGACATAGTTTCCGTGACTCACTTTGACTTATCTTGAAGAAGATTCACCACAGATTTAACGTCCAGCCTTAATTTATTGAGAGTTATAACATTCACAAACTTTCGGAGCTCCGCTCCTTCATCAGGTGCTAAAGGTTGAAGGAAGCTCCGAAAGCTTGTGATGTTGCGAGTGTTGTAATTCACAATAAATCAAGGCTGGACATTAAATCTATGGCCAATCTTCTTTACGATATCTATCGGCTCGACTGTATTTTTAAATGATTTGTGGCTCAGATTTTCAAAATATTGATACCCGGACTTGACTTGCACTTCAAGCCCACTGTGATTCGACTTTGATTTTTGGCTCAGACTTGTAAAATAGTCCTATTGAAAGACCTGTACTCGACATGGACTTGAAGGTCTCGGTGACATGGAATCAGTGACTTGGTCACAACACTGGTGAGGGATGACAAGTCAGCTCGACCCATATGCTGTAGCTCCATTACCAACCCATCGGGCAGCAGCCAGTACTAAATGAAATTGCTTACTAATCAAATTCTGGTATAGTTGTACATTTTTCTTTTCTTTTGTCTTTAGGGATTCTGAAACCAGAAAGTGTGATGTTCAGACATGCTTGAACATGATGAAAAGTATTTGCAAATACAGTTTGAAATATCAAAGCCTTGAAGACATGCTTTGGTTTGTGGATATTGTCTTACAAAAGACAATCCACATTCTAACTATAAGTGAATTGGTATGAAGATTTCATTGGATCCTCCTATTCACCAGTGAAAAATCGCATCAAGTCAAAATATGATGATGGCATATTAAATGACAAAAGGTGTATAATAGCCGATAGTAGTTTCCCATAAAAATCAACAGTACTAATGTGAGACCGTTATAAATTAGCCTACTGGGTTTGTTCTCACTTCGCTGGGCTCAACACATAACTCAAGTTAGTTGGAGTCATATTAATGTACAGTAGTGTATTTGAGTGTTCCTCAGAGTAAGACACTCGGAGGTCAAAGTATACTGTAAATCCGGGTAAAAATGAAAGACATCTCAGGTTGTCACAATAAGAGACTTTTGGCCAGACCATTTGAACTGTTTCAACACCCATCTACCATTACCATATCGTAAGTGAAGCCCATTTCATCTTAACCAATTTCTGCAGACCTTCACCAAGATCATCCTCATTCCTTATCATTACTACCTCTACTCACTACTACCAGGCTTTATTCCTTTCGATTCTACTGTATGTGAACCCGTTTCCTGTTCACTAGTAGTTGATGTTATGAGGGTTTATGACGCCCAGGGAGGTTCATTTTCGCCAGGTTTATGCTTTGGCCTCCCGACTGACTTCCTCTAAGCAACAGTTGAATATCACTTCCAGTTACCTCCCAGGAACGTTTATGCAACTGGGTTGCAACATCCAGTGGCTCCTATCCACAAGCTTTCACCTCATCCATCGTCCATGCCATCGCTATCTCTCGCGCTCTGTGTTCTTAGTTCCCTGCGCCTGTGATAAGCCTATACGGTACACCACATGTCAATTCATTTCATCCACTCATTCTATGACATCACAAACATGAATTCATTCTGTTTTTTATTCTTAGTGTACACATACTATTACAATTACGATTTATTTCATTCATCTGATGAAGGTGTAAATGTTGTAATTCTCCATAAACCAAGGCCAGACGTTCAATCTGTAGTGAATCTTCGTTACCGTATGAAATGTATTGATCATTTGCCATTTGGTCCAGTATAACATTAGACATTTTCCATTGTTTCAAATGCCTAATAAGGCCTATTAGGATGATGCTATCACAAACGAAAGCTTGATACAATTACTTTTTAGAATCCCAAGCAGAAAAAGGAAATGAAATCAATGTTTACAGAGTTTCTGCGACATCTGACCAAGGGAATCCACCTTCGAGATATCACTAAATTTGAAATACAGGTTGGTAAGATGTAAACTTTGTTGTTTAGTTGCCAGCTTTGTGGCATAGCGATCACATTTTCTTCCACGAAATAGGTAGTATATGAGGTTCAAATCGCGTCTGCTAATAGCACAGATGTTGAAAATGGTATCCGTAGCGGTTAAATTAGACGAACCAACAATGTCACATCGTCCATTGCCATTGAGTATAAAGTGGCATACCGTGTGCTGTATGGTTGGCGGATGTGTGAATGCGGAAAAAGCTGAAAAACTTCCCAGTCACAGCTAGTCCCAAGGCCAGAAAATTGTAGAGGTTTGTGACAGGAAGGGCACCTGGCTTAAAAGTCATCGTCAAATCTTGAGAAGTTCAACTCAATCCACTGTGGCCACCCGCAAGAAGAGGGTTTGACTATAATTGATTCAATAAATACTTTTAGTGCTGGGACAGATTGCTTTGTACATCCTGGCAATCGGCAGATATTTCAGAACAATGGCGAAGGGAACTTGAAAATGAGATGAAAAATTCTATAAACAATGTGAGTCAACAATTTTTGAATGTCTTGTTCTTTCCCCTCTTTCCAATTGTGGTACTGACTTTGTGTTGCATCAGTGAGGTCATTGGGTGGAAATCTGGCAGGTTGAGGTTCCATTTTGATTCCTGGCCGTATCAAAGAAATTGAAAGTGGTAGGCCTATCTGCATACCTTCTAGTGATGGCATGAACTTCGTGCTTGAGTTCTACTAAGGAACGAACTTCGCCTAATTCTTTTGGTTCGTGTTTGGATTGAATCCTCACCAAGTTTTTGCCTGCAACATTTGCTCTAACATGCAGAAACGTTATAAGCTTATTACAAAAGCACTGTACACGTAATGTTATCGGGCTAGCTGCCTGTCATCACTACATTGCCAGATCATAGTTGACAATACCAAAATGAGAGGTGATCATGATAAATCTCGGCTATAGCATGTGATCAAGACTATATAAGTGTACATTATGTACTGTGCATAAGCAATCTTGCGTCATGTGACTTAATCAGTTCATACTCGGGATTAGCAAACTACTACTACTAAGCAAACTCGCCTCAAAAGTTAGTGTTCGTCTGCATGCAAATCTAATCTGGATTCGTACCATCTCTAGTAGATTCTGCTAGACAGCCAGACGATGAAATTAGTGAGGAAGTGGATGCGTATGGAATCCTTTCCCACTTCCTTGTCTAGTCTTCATGCATATGAGCAAATAGTTTGTATTGGAGTATGTGTATATGAATTGCTAACTGGAATTTGGACAATGTACGTCTCAACCAGAACCAACATTTTTATAGTCTGTTATCTATAACTACGTGTTTTGCATTTTACTCATCAGTTTTGCCCAAAGGCTGGAAATAAATTTCTCGATTTCTATGTGACCGCATTGACTGGCATGGAATTGAAAAGTGATCTACAAAAGTATTTTGATGACAAGGCGTTTGAAATTGCAAAATGCATAATGCAAAGACCTGATCAAGTATGTTAGAATTAGCACTGAGGTTTTCAAATTTGGTTCTGCAAGAAATTTTTCTGGGACCACGAAACAACTTAAGACATCGGCAACCACAAAAAATTCTTTGTCAAAATCTAAATTGCAAATATATAAATACCGATACCAATACTAATGATATTGGTTCAGTAGGCTATATACCCAATGCTTATTCGGTTGACTGTGAATTCAAATTGAGTAGCAAGCCAGCTGGGTCAGTTATTTGGGAGCTCGCCACTCGCCCATGAGGCTGGTGGCTCGATCTCTGCCAACCCTATCATATCTATCATGTAAAAATTGGCATTTGTAGCTTTCACGGTATGTTTCCAGCGTCATAGAAAATTGCGCCCCTGTGTGACAAGGCAAGTACCTTTATTTCTCTAAGTATTTAGTCTAGACTTACTAATTTTACACCAATGCTTCTCTAGTCATCAGCCAATTATTTGTGACAAGCGTCAGCATTCTGTATTGCGTCATCTCGCATTCATTCACCAAAAACATAAATACAATTTTGAAAAATAATAGATATTGTAAAGAAGATCACCACAGATTTAGCGTCCAGCCTTAGTTTATTGAGAATTAAAACATTCATTAGTTTTCGGAGCTCCGATCCTTCATTAGGTGAAGGTGGAATAGGAAACACTAGCAAATGATCAATAATTCTTCAACGTACATTTTGGTGTATTACCCGCTATTTTTTGCTGGCGAGAGACATGTGGCTTATAGAGAAACACAGCTTATTAGAGTTTTGTCTTTGAGTTGGCGATTTGGTTTTATGGGTTGCGGGTGGGTGTGGAAACAGTTTGAATATTCTGGCCTGGTCTCTGTGTGTGGAGATGTCATGTCGCTCTCTGATCTTCGAGGGTTTTCTCTTCCTTGTAAAGTCATCTTCCGTCTTATTTGCTCACACTTTTGGTGTGCAGTGAGATAGCAGGATACTCTAATTCATTCGATGGATCGCCACAGGACATACAAAAACATTTTCTCGTCGCATAGTTCAGATATAATTTATAGGTGGTGTGTGGTAGGCTACATCGTTACTGTGTATTGGTATTGTCGTTATTGGTGGTGGTAATGACATAACGTGACAAGCTCACTCTGTCCTGTTTAAGGCCATGATGATGAGTATTGAATTTGTCCAGTTCTGTTCCGTTGTACTGCGTTGTGTGGTGCTCTCATGGGTCCTTGTATTATGTTTATTATCATGTTATGTCAAGTTTTAATGAACTCGGCCAGTGCACCTTAAATATGTAGGATGGAATTTTCAACTCACGTGGAATGTCACTTCAGCTATTATTGTCATAGGTAAACTGGAAAAAGAAATTTTTTGAAGATGTGAAGGCAAAATTGAAGAGTATGATTAAAGGAAAAGAAATTGGTGTGGAACAACACCCAATAATCAAAATTTTTGAACAACTCTTCATGAAGGCATATGATAAAGAAAGGAAAGTTACCTGTTCGGATGAAACCAAAGCACTTTTGTTTATGTGTAATTGGTCTTTCTCTGCTCAGTTCTATGAACTCTTTGGTAAGTACTTGTGCTCCTCTTCATCTGGGCGAGCTAGATATGTTTTTGGGAACCTGTTCCCTGCCCATAAGCTAAGTGGTTTCAACGCTACTGAGTTAGGACAATATTACATATAATTCAGGAGATATATATCGTAAACGTATGTTAACACGAGAAATCGGGCAAGCCGATACACCAAATACATGTGAGAATGGGAAGTGAACTTGCGAACTTGACCCTAGGGTGAATTCTGTCGAGCCATGAGAGTTGAAAAACTTGGAACTTTCTAAGTATCACTAGAAATGCGAGGGACTCTAGCCGTTCATCTGTCTAGTGTCTGCCACTCTCCGTAACGTACAGTACTGTATAGTCACAGGGATGGCGAACCTTTTTAATTGAGTGGGTCATACAAGAGACATTTACACACGAAAATAACAATAGGGGGTCATAGATTTAATGCAATGTCAGCGTCATTGCGAAACTTGCTGCTGCATCTTTCCCGTAAGTCTTATAATCCTGGGCTGGTAATGTGTAGTTTTCAGCTTAACATGTGCAGCACTTATTATGTGGGCTGAAGCAATTCATGGTACTCGATTTTATGAAATTCATGTGTGAAAACAAGGATTCACATGAATATGAAGAACCGAAGAGCATTAACAATGCCAGCGCAAATCTTTTCATGGTTTCAAACAAATTTGACAATGCTACTGAACAGTTAGAACCGCTAGCAATGTTTGAAGAGTGTAGTAGCTGGACGTTAAATCTGTGGTGATCTTTACAATAGCAATGTTTGTAAACATTTCGTTTCAATTTTTGGAATGAAAAGTAGGTCACTGAATTGCCAATGATGGGTCACTTTGTGATCGCCGGTCAGTGGTTCGCCATCCCTGGATAGTGTGTTATATTATCGTCTCATTAGTGGTAGAATCAACACCGTTAGCAAATCCTCCATGGTAAAGGCTCATTAGTCATGACTAAACTTGAAGTAGACTGAATTGTGTGGATGCCACTGGTCTCCATCTCTATCATCAGCGTCAGCCATAAGATGTAAAAATAGGTGATTGCACATTTCCTGCCAGGCTTCCGGCGTCATTGGGATATTGCCGAAGGGTACCTCCACACGGCAATGTAAAGCGCCTCCTTGACTAAGTCTACATGACTCACACTGTTCACTGTTTACTGTTTACTTTCTTTTATTAACAAATGAAAAAGTGAACATAAATTCAACAAAAAACGAATTAACACTAAATGAACATGACATGATTGACATTGCAATGATATTGGCTCCGTAAATGATAATACAATGCCATACCCCTACTGTAGGCCTAGTCATGAATACTGAATATACTTTACCTTTGCCTTTTGAGACTGCTTGTTTCATTGACAGGTAATTCAAAATAACAATAAGCCTACTGGTTTAACGACCAAACAGACAACTAGCAATTTCACAATTATTCTCTGCGTCGCCGCAAGAACGAAACCGACACATTGTAAAATTTAAACAGATTTCGCAGGCGGAGACGTATCACATTCGGTCATCGGTAGCATACACGATGAAGCCTAATCTCGGAATTCTCCATCAGAGCGCTAAGCCAAATGCACTATATTATCAGAACATTTTGCTTCTTTGTTGATGTGGTGTATTTGGTTCTTCATGACCCTGTTGTTTGACATTAGAAGTTAATAAGCAGAGGTTCTATCGTTATGTTATTATAGAGAATAATATAAAATTCAATAAAACCCAAAAAAAACCAGGTGGGTTCGATTTTTATTAAAAAACGGGTATTTTCCAGCCCTGTCATTATTAGCCTGTAATCCCTGCATTGTTCAAATCAGACCATGGCCTATTTTAGAATAGGCCATGATCAGACATATATTATATGCATTTGCAAATGTGCCCATGTAGGCCTAGTGTATAATTGGAATGGTAGCAAGGCGATCGCCTTGGATGGTAGACACCTGGATTAGGTTCATATTTGGACGATTGTGGAATGTTGGCACCACTTATTAACCGCATTTCAAATCTGAACCGCTTGATGACATCACAAATATATAATGTAGGCTTAGCGTACTTGTACAGCGCATGTGCACACATAGTCAGAAGTTACATGCCCAAGTTACAAAAGATATAACTTTCCCAACAACAACTTTGCTCGCTCTCAGCCCAGCATGAAAGAACAGCAGTCTAATTAGATTAAATTTGTAGTTTGTTATGAGCACTGTCAAGGGATGTAATGATATTGCGATATCTTTGTCAGTTGCTTTCATATGGCAAAAACGCTCATTGCACCCAATATCACACCTGTCCGGCAATGAGCGTTGACCCATCTTTTTGCATTTGCCAGACAATGGTGCAATCGAAGAACGCATTTTGCGAATATGTGTTGTAATATTATGTCACAAACGATCTAAAGCCCTGCGTGGACTGCCATTCCTGCAACATGGTCAGCGAATCAAAGGCATTTTGAAAAATCCTAGAAAATGAACCTACAGAGCACAGTCAAACAATTTAATGTTGAATTTCACATCTATAACGCACAGATTTTGGGTTTTTTGTCCTTCAAAAGGTCTCAGATGGTCCAGCATACATATTCCTTAAGCAGTTGACTACGTTTTCAATATAAAACTTTCATTTGAGTTTATGTGATTAAACTTTTCCAAATAATGAATTAGGTAGCACATTCACGTTAAGGTGGTGGTGGTGGTGGTGGTGCAACTTCTTGTCCACACGCGCGAGTGAAGTGCAATTTTGTGAAACACAGCAGCACACGAATAACGGAATGTGGGCGAACTGAATCGTCATTTTCGACTACAAACTGTTTAATGCCAACCGCAGTATTTGCGGTAATTTACGAAGATAAATTTGCGGTAAATTTTGATTTACACTCGCAAGGATGACGCAATCTCATGCAAATCTGACACACGCTCGACGCATTCTCTCGTTTTTGATGATTCACAGATATCGATAGACGTTATCATTCCAGATGGTTTTCTGCGGTTTATTTATAATGACGAGGTTGAAATTCTACTGATTTTTTTTGCAATTTTCTGATTTCGCATGCAATAATTTGTTTTATAATGCCTGCCCAAGTCCACTTATGGACTGTTGCTTCGGAAGCCGCAAATCATCTTGCCGATGATGACATTTTTAAAATTGAAGATATACAGGAAAGAAACCTGTTTGACAAATTCGCCGGACAATAGTTTGAAGCTGGCAGTTTACCAGTACTTTCTAGTGTGGCCAAGAGCAACTCATCGGTCTTGCCGCTCATATAGTGTAATACGTAGTAGTGGTACAGTAGTAAACACATAATGACAAATATAAATTTTATTCCATTTTATGCAAGATAATGCATTGAAATCAGGTATAATTCTCTTGCAGGTAAGGACTTCATCAGGCTGTTTTCAAGTCAGGTACAGCATCGGATCGAAAGTGTATCAAATGGCTTTCAAACCACCGTAAACCTACTATTAAATGACCAGATTCTTGTCGAACAGATAAACATCATTGCCAATAATGAAGAGAGATTTTTCCAAATCTGTGAAGTCATGGGAATCCCAAAACAGGTACATGCAAATGCTATAAAAATGTTCGGAAAAATTTCCTGGAATGCCTGCCAGGCATGAGCAATGCTCATTGAGCATTTCATTTATAGAAAACCTTAGGTAAATTCAGGTCTAGTATGAACGTTCAACAAACTTGTTCCCAAAACCATTTCAAGGATAATATCTTACAATTACTATTTCCAAAGAATTTTTCAGTTTTTGGCAACTTTCCACACTCTTATTTCACTTGATGAAGGAGTACCGTGACCAGAATCCTGATCAGTGTTCCGTATTTTTAGAAACACGATCATTTCCCACACCTGTGCCATCTTCTTAGCCTGCATTATGCTTAGATGTGTCCTGGTTCGCTTGCTGTTTGGCACATATCTATCACCTCAATGCAGTCATTTAATGCGTAGTACAGTGATGGGGTTCAAACCTTTTCATACCTTTGTCGCTTATTTCTGCTGGCATATCACAACAGCACGAAGTGCGCTAAACGGTGATGTCGCGAAATTGACCACCCTGACTGTACCAATGAAATCAGGCTATGAGCCTGTTGGTGTCCTCTGAGTATTTAGGAAATTATGTTCTGGTCATGCAAGGGTGATATGAATTTGGCTAGATGTTAAAACTATGGTGTAGTGACACTGTTTATTGAAAGCCAGACAATAAAGGTTGACCCTGGTTTAGGTCCAGGTGCATATTGCTGCAACTGTGCAACATGCTATGATTTTCATAGAAAGTCAATCCCTGTATATTTATTGCTGATCTATTGTAGAACCGCATGTTGCTGATGGAGAATAACACGCCTATTTCCAGAACATGTCAAATGCCAATATGCAAATCATTCAATATTTTTACAGACTGAAAGCTCTTCTGTGGATGCACCCAAATCATCTGTTCATAAATCTTTATGTTCCTTGAAAAAATACCACACAGTCTATAAGCGTACTAAAGGCAGTGTTGAAAATTTCCTTCAAATTTGCAATTATGTAAACTTTGGTGAGACAGAGGCTATCTCTTTAAGAGGTTATGAGCTCTAATTGGATTTGTATTCTGACAAACTCATACATAAAACCCAAGTCCCTTCCCAAACTTGATATGACGACAGGGATGACGTCAGAATCCAGTTCTATAGGCAGAACTCCAATGATCCATTACGTTTACCTTTCGGTGAGCCATCACCAATTATAATATGCCCCTCCATTGATGGAAGATATACTGTGCCCAGAATATTACTAAGCAGAAATGTTTCTCTTGCATATACTGAAGTTTCGGGCAAGAACGTTTGGTTTGATTCAAACATGAACTGAACGTGTCATGCGAAGTTCGTTCAAGCAATGAGCTCATCTTCATACCATCCCTGAAAATTTTCCATATGCTTTGACATATATTTTCAGATTCTGCATACTTTTTAGATGACGTGGTGCCTCACAAAGACCTTGAAAAGTGTGTTCAAAAGAAAACACGTGCCCTAAAGGTCGTTGACCTTGTCAATAAGTCTGATCGGACAAGCAGTACTGATTTTTTCGGGATCAGCGACAACGAGTTGATTGAGTTCAACAAGATGTCATTTATAAAGGTAGATGTCTAATTAGGAATAGCAAAGCGAGTTAGCTCAGTTGATTCGCTATATGCAATGCTGCTGGAAGTAATTCTGGCAGAGCTGAACAAATTAGGAGAAATTTGTTCCCGAGTTGAACTTAACAGTTACTGCCATTCCTAGTCAACATCCACCAGATTATTGAAATCGCACTGGGTTAATTTATGAAATTTGGTTCATCAGGTGAAGGAGCGGAGCTCCGAAAGCTAGTGATTGTTTTAATTCTCAATAAACTAAGGCTGGACGCTAAATCTGCGGTGATCTTCTTTACAATATCTATTGATCGTCCGCCATCGGCTCCACTACACTCTTCTTTATGAAATATGTAATTTGTGATCACAGGACAGCAAGAAATTGTTTCGTGATATGTTTATCAATTGTGTGAACACTCTGCAGCAGCAACTCAAAAAAGATTTTGTGTGGAAAGATCTGTTACAAGCTTGGGACTTAGTTAAAGAGGAGATTTTTGAGCTGGTGACGTCAGTAGATTCAGGTAAACCAGGGTATAGTAAAGTCATATGTGTGCCTGTCTGGTTCTATCTTAAGCCATATAAGTTTCATGCTAGACCTAGTTCTGATTTAGGGCCTGCTATAGATAATATAGGCCTATCGTGGGTAATTCCCTCGCATATTGATTCACTTGCATAAAGAATAATTTATCGGATCGAAACAAATGCGTTGCCACTGAGATAGAACCATGTTATTATGGCAAAAATATTCTTTCTATGATAGATAGAATAAGGGAGTTATATAATTATATTCCAATAAATAGGAATGTACGTTAAGTCTGTGTTGAATTATTCTAAACCGTCCGCCATTGGCTCCACTATTCTTCCTATTATGAGCAGAGTTGGTTGTATTGATTTGAATATTCAGATCGATGCAGATGTTGGCCGATTTAAGCTGATTCGAATCACTAGATATGACACCCTGTGTTTCCAATCATCCGCCACAATCTGGAGACGAAATTCATCTGAACCAAATATTTACGCAAAGCTGATTTTTCTTCTTTTCGACAAGATACAACTAGACTTTTGCCACATACATATATACAGTATATATATATATATATCAATAGCATGATCCAAGTAACCGTTTTGGACCAACCAATGGCTAAATTAAATGCAGCACAGTTAAGGCAATGAGCGGAAGCTACTTTCAACAACATTATATCGATGAAAGACATAAATTATCTGGTTCATGGTTGGTAACTTTAAACAAGATTTGATTCCTCCCAAATCGTACTGGAAATTTTTCGAATATGCAATTATTGGATGCAAATTCGTACGTTTAGTACTCAGTATTCAATTCGGTCAGAAATAATTATCTGAATTGTATTGGAACATGAAAATAGTAAAAAATGCCCGACTCTAATGATTAATGATATTAACTCAACGTATTCTCTTTTTGCAAATTAAAAATGGGTCTGAAATTTTAGGAATCTTAACATTGCAACATGTTAGCGAAAGATTTCGGTCACTTGCTGGGAACAAAGATGACATTGATCTTGAAGTTCAACTCATTTATGATTTCGCCGACAAATATGGTGGTACGTTTACGATATTTTTGCCATTCCTCATTCTATTAGTAACGAGCGCATTGCTTTATGGACCACTGTTATTACATCAGTGACGACTACTGACAATATAGTAGGGGGTTTGAACTCAACTGGCAGAACTAGTACCTGTCAATTTACATGAAGGTAATCACAAATTTAATCCTGCAATCAATCTAAATCATAAATATCAAGGTTGTTAGCCAATTTCCAACTGTAAGTGCTGCACACGGACAATACTGAACATAGGTGTGCGACTATGAAATGAAATTTCCCTTAACTTTCGAACATTTGGTTGGAATTTGAAGTGTCTGAAGTTCGGAATTTTGATTGCAAAATTTTACGTTTAGATCCATTGGAGCAAGGAAGTCTTGTAAATCGTGAGCAAAGACAATTGCAAATCTACAATGCATTCAAACTTCAAAAGGCAAACCGCGCGATTAATATCTTCCTAGACATCAGGGAATTATTGCAACTTCAAGGGGATTTCAGCAGCATTATTAAACGCAAGGTACTGTAAGAAAATCTTCTATGTCAATACTAGGTATGGTACATACCCCAGCACTGGGTCTGATTCTGAAACGATCTTCACCTTAGTTATATCGGTTGTTGTTTGCATTGAATGCTCAACATCCTTGGGCCCTGGAACTTTTGTTCTAGCACGAAAAATGTTATGAGCTTACGCACGGTACGAGTAATGTTTTTGGGCAAGCCATCTTTCATCAGTAGAGTGCCAGATCATAGATGTTGTAAAGAAGATCACCACAGATTTAGCGTCCAGCCTTAGATCATAGATGGCAATTCTCAAATGAAACGTAAGCATGATCAGTCATTACGGCCAACTGATTATCGCATGTGAATCTGATGACTTGTACCTGTATGTAAATAAACGTTGCTAGGTCTTGTGACATCATCAGTTTGGACTAGAGTGGTTCAGTAACAAGCCTGTGCTGAAATTTGTGTTCATCCGAATACGAATCTAATTCTGGCTCATACCCTATCCTTAGTAAATATATTTAATTCGCTAATATTTAATTATCTAGCAGAACTACGGAAGCTTTTAATGTTTTGATTCCCAATAAACCAAGGCTGGACGTTAAATCTATGGTGACACGTCTTTATGATATCTATTGATCGTCCGCCAACGGCTCCACTATGTTCTTCTAATGTTTAATGAACTTTTATCTCCTCATCACCTCTTTCTTTCAGCCATGTTCCAGTTGTGGTTGGCCATAGCAGATTGAACCGGTCATGAATTGGCGGCGATTGTTATGTCGCATTCTCTAGTCCCTACCTGTCGCAACCCTCTCCAAAGTCTAATCACCCCAGCTTGAAACTGCTGTGGCTGGAGATTTTCTGCTTTGCCACCACCATGCAATTGCAGTCTGTACCTTGTGTGTAGGGCTACATATGCAGTGTACAGCAGACAACGTAGGTGGGCATTTAGTCCTTAGACAAAGAGATCTCACGAAAGGAAACTGGTCTGCCAACCAACCGAGCTATCTCACCCTCCTAATGAGCCAATTCCTTATAATTTGTTTGGACATAACATCAGAATTAGGGACTAACGAAAAAATTCATTCTTTGCTCAGTCTGTCTATTGCTAGGAAAAAATATCTTGATTTTAGCAGATGACATACAATCACTTTGATAGCTATAAAGTGTTGCCACAGACTCAATGTCCGGTCTTATTTATTAGAGGTATTTAGTTCACAAGCTTTTGCAGTTCCTCGTTTTGATTGCCTGAACCGCTAATGAAGGAGTAGAGCTCCAAAACCTTGATAACTAAGTATCCAATAATTTAGGGATGACACACACTACATATAAGAAAAATGGAAATCCCCAAATCTCAAATCATTACCAGCCTTTTTGTTTTTCATTACCTCTAATCAACTCCACTTTTCTAGGGTTTTGGCTATGTTACGTGCACGATCCATGATCATGATGTCAACATTCCTCATTGTGTTTAATTATAGGAAATGATAGAAAATGGAAAAGAAACTCATCTTTATGATGTATCAGAGACTCTTGAAATCTTGGAAATTTCAGAAGTAGATGATGCAAAGTTGATGATACTTGAGAAATTTATGAAGGGAGAGAAAGTAATACACTGGCTTCAAGGAAAAATGAAAGGTATTACAGTGTATGTCTTTCTTCAACTGTTAGATTTAATTTCGTAGACAGTGACAGTTTGCGATGAAGTCACCGATTCCTAGTAACAAGTCCAGTCCAAGTCTCAAGATTCTTTTAACCTTTTAAAACCTTTTAAAATTCTCGGGCATTAGAAAGGTTTTGTCACCGTGGCGTCAAGTTCGAGGCTTTCACTTTTGAATATCTGCAGACGATCAGTCGAGTCATTTAATCACATAAGAGCAACTCTGATGATTTTGTCAAACCATGATTTGAAACCAAGTTGAAAAAGGTTGAAATTGGTGCTCACTGCCGATTACCAATGGAATATTATTTCTTTTTGAATGTTTCTTTGTTTTGAAAATTGTCTACAAATAATCTCTCATTCTCTATGTCAATGAAGTATATTCCATGAGGCAAATTTGCTACTGACTTGATATCTGCCATGCGTGGCTGTGTACTGTGGAATCATAAGAAAGAAAATATCATTGTATTGTGTTGTTCTCAGGAATACAAGGAGTTCAAGTACTCTGTGATCTGGCAATGATATCTGCCGGAGAGGACGCTATCGAACTTGGACGGGTTTCATGTTTTCTAAGCGCTGTCATGGGTTTTGCACCACTAATATTTTGGAAAACGCAGGCCGAAGATGCAGGAATCAAGCCTGTCACACAGCAGCCTAATCAAATTGATATTGCTGAGGAAGCATTAAAAGATATATATCGATTATTTGACGATAAATATATCAATGGAAATTTGCCAGCACCTGATCATGGTTCACACCAAGAGACCCATGTATCCCGTGAAGAAGCAGGGTTGACACATTTATTGGAAAAGTGTAACAAAGTTTGGGAAAAAGCAGGAAATGGTGACACTTTAGTTGTGCACTGGGTAAGAAAACGTACCATCACCCTCTACTCGTGAAGAATTTAGTGGAGCTGAATGCATACGATCAATAGATATTGTAATGAAGATTCAATACAGATTTAACGACCAGCCTTGATTTATTGAAAATTTGGACGTTAAATCAGTGACGAATCTTCGTTATGACTTCTACTTCTTGCAATGAGCCGGGAATTTATCGTTATTTCCCCGTAAAGTGCATTATCATTTCCCGTGGCTAGATACGTAAATGCAAATAAAATGCAACACATATCTTGCAGATTAAATTGATATCTCCCCCTCTCTTTTGGCGATGTTCCGTTTGTGAGTGACAACAGCAGATCGAACCGATTATGATTTGGCAGTTAAAACTACTCCAGAAGTCATAATTTTCATAATTTTCTCTTGTAGTAGTCTTCGGTTCAGACGTGGGTGATAAATTTTTTAGTTTGTACTGCTGTCATACATTCACAGACTGTAGGCTACAGCGCACTGCACTGCATAGTTGCATAATGCGAAAAGTGAACATAGAATTTGCCAAAACAGTGCTGGATATTTTCATATTGTACTAACTCTATGCAATATTGATTTGATGCTAGAGAAAGAGTAGGCATCTGAACAAGATTTAGTCATACAAATTTTTGTTGTTAGCGGGCTGGGCTAGAATGTTTTCCTGGCCGCATATGGCCCATGGGCCGTAATTTGCCCAAGTCTGGCTGCGAATGCATATTACATTTGGTTTGATCTGACTGATACTGATTGAATGGAATCACCAAACTCACGGGCAAGGTTTCCCCAGCCAAATGATCTATCTCGTCACATTCAGATATCAATGTATGTACGCTGCACAAAATATATAATGACAAAATATAAAATCATCTTGCTTGATTTCAGACATGCCTTTAGCAGCGGTATCATGGCCAAAAGATTTTTAAGTTCCCTTGTAGTTTCTAGTGTGATTATATCTTCTAAACATTCAGGAGGAGACAGTGCGACATCTAACCTGGTTTGAAGATGTTGAGAAATTTTATGGATCCGTCGAAAAATCTTCTCTAACCCGAGCTCAAGCGATCAATGAGCGTGGCGTATATGTAATTAAAAATAATTCAGATGCAAAAAAAATTTGCCCGGGAAATTCTCTTCAATTGCGAATATCAAAAACAGATGAAGAAGGTAAGCGAATTGAGCTTCCTGGTATTTAAAGAGCTGGTAGGTGAAAATATGGTTATGGCTGGATATCAGAAAACCAAGCTGATAAAAAACTAGATTTTGCTGTCGGTGGGCCAGATTAAAATGCTTCCTGGCTGCATGTAGCCTAAGGTGGGACTTGGTTTTCCCATGTGTGAAATATTACCTAAGACGCAATATTTTCCATGCCTATATCTTTAATCAAATCACCATTATATTTATTTCCCCTCATTTATGCCTACGGTACTTCATAACTGTACCAGTAGTATACTAATTAAGGCATATCTTGCAGATCGTGCACAAGTTGTTATGTCTCTCGAAGCCTTGCAGGAGTTACAATCCAAGTTGATGTTAATTGCTGGTGATGTTGAGAAGGTTCAAAGAGACGTCAATCATTTTGTCGACGTTCTGACCTCTGTGCAAAAATTGAATGAAGCATATGTTGAACTTAAATCGTCTGGATGCATGTTGTTCAGCGGGTGGGAAGCATCTGTGGAGTAAGATATTGTGTTGAATGTTTCAGTGAAGCTAGTGGTCGCCGATCACTGCCTGTGACCTGCTGGCAGTAGTGTGTAAGGATTTAGCTCATGGACTGCCCATTTTCAGGTTATTATTAATAGTAAGTTAAAGTTGGTATGGTGTGGTCGCGGCTTTATCCTGTGAACAAAACTTGGTGGGCAATGACTTTTGACCTAGCCACTACACTGCAACGATTGGAACTTATACAATGGCAGTTTAGGCATTTCCAACACTACTACTATCTGCTGTTTTATTCTGCAGTTGCAATGAGGGGAGCGACCTGATTATAAGAATCAATTTCACTCCTGATCATCAACTGTTCGGACTAGGCAGTCATCTTGTTCTTGATCAAGTCACTCAAATATTGAAGAAGACACTTCACAAGTAAGCTGAAATTGGCAAAGGCATTGCAATGGTCTTGGTTTCGGACTTAGCGAAGAATTATGAGGGAACATGGTTATTTTGGGCAGGTTGGCTCAGATGTTTGGTAGCCCGGAGGTGTGCCACTCCATTCCCACCAGCCGCATTAGACCTGTTATGTAAAATTTGGTATTAGCAGCTTCACTGTCAGGCCAGTGTCATGGGGATAATGCAGAGCCGTTGTACAGCATGGCAATGTCTAGCTCCTTGGCTTACTCACACTGCATTGTAGAAGGAGATATGTCTAGCAGCAGCAAAATTCGGAAATTCTCCAGCCCCTGCCTGTCTGACACTCAGACAAATTGGAAATGTTTTGCCAGCAGTTGTGGCATATCAAATCATTGCCACATCATGACCGGTAATATCCACTGTGAACAGTGGCCAACCCCTACTGTCCAAAAGAATGATGAGGAGCAAGGTCTTGTGAAATGATATTTTCATCAATGTTTTATTAAAATCTATTGTATTTTCTGCTTCTAATATTAATGTTTTTGGTAGTTGGCAAGAATATGTGTCTGCAAAACGTATGGAGTATTATCAACTGAACGAGTTCAACATTGACCAAATCATGTACCTCTGTAGTCAATTGTCTAACTTGAACAAGTCGCAGCATGTACCGGACCAGGTATCTATCTATATATTTGTCTCCACTGGACAATTAAGATTTAAGACAATTATAATTTTTGAGCAATTGTTTCAAAAATGTCCCTCTCACCTAAGGTACGAAGGTGCATTTATGAAGATGTGACCTTGTGAAGGTTGCAGGTAGGGATGGGTAAGGCGACTATTTGTTTTGCTGATAATTCTCGACTATATATCTGCGATTTTTCAGCCATTAGCTGTATTCGTCAAAAGGCAAATAGTCGCACAGGTATTCATCACTGTTTTTCACTGTGACAAACTCAACTTGCTTTTGTATTAGGACATATATTTAGTACACAGTAGTTTTGCACTTACCGTCAAGATGTCAGCTACTTGCTGTTACATTACCGATGACTAACTTCAACCTCAAACATCAGTAATTGATCCCTCAAGTCGTGACCGCTCAGTTCTTTGGCAAACTGACTGTTTTACAGTCAACAGCTCTGGCTCAAATACTGCAACAGGATCAAAGCGCCATGCTATTGCAAACTAGTCCTTGTCAATCAAAGCTTTGAAGAAAACACGGGTAGTGGTCTTTCAACTTCACTATAATGTTTTGCCGTCCTCGCTTAGATTATAATCACCAATTGGTGTATAATCACTAATCACACCGATTAAACAAAACGCACTTACGGACGATACACAGGTTAACATTGCTCGCATAGTCCCTGAAAGATTCATATGTCAAGTCTGCAGTAACATCACGTAAATGGAGTATAGCTACTAGTTATTAACTAGGAGCGTCATCTTCAACATAATGTCAGAACATCTCTGATTCATGTCGATCAATAATTTCCTGCAAACATTCTCTTGTAATTTGCTGGTAATAATGCATCACTAGTTGCTCTTCAGCAAATATCAAGAAAGGGGGTATTCCGGTAGTCTCTAGTCTGACGAAAAGTCACCGGGACAATGGAAGCATATTATTCTAAGTTCTTCTCTGGTTTTTTATTAGCAAATTGCCAATACTATGGTGCTCTCTGAAGAGTGACTGTTGCTAAATAATTTGATATGATTCGAACTTTTATTTCAAACCATCATTGTATTTATAGTACAATGCCCTGTTATTATTCTTCCTTGCTTGCCATATTTCATTCCAGCCTGTGTTGGCAGACTGCTTTACGCAATGTGTTTAAATAATGAATTCACATTGACATTTGACTTTCAGGTGCATACTCTTTTGAGTTTCGTAACACCTGGTTTAGAAGACAGTGAGCTGAAAGAGTGTGTTGAACATGTTTTGCTCGAAATTGATCAAGAAGTTGAAAATAATGAAGTTGCTTTGAAAGATTCATTGTCAGGTACCACCATTATTGGCTGCATATTACCGTTTACTTTTTGCAAGTAATCAGTCTATTCACCAAATGGATTCTCATAGTTGATCAATAAATCAGTGAGTGATCACTGCGGTTGCATCTTAGTCTATAGGGTGGATACAGTAGTAACATATCTCGATTTTATTGGAATAGGTAGTTAGCATAGTTAAGTGGGAAAGTTTCAACTGTTGGTTGGAAGCCTGGCGCCGTGGCGCCCATCCATGAGTTTGTTAGTTCCATCATCGCAAACCACATGAAACTAAAATAGAAAAGTAGGTATTTGCAGCATCCCTACCAAGCCTTTCGCATATTAAAGGCATGGCGGGGCTTGTAACTTTGGTCTGTCCATTGCGTCCATATCTCAGTCTACATACTGACAAGGGATTCTGTATTGTGTGTCGATGCAAGATGGCAGTGAAAGCTGAAATCTCCCCAGCCAGACAGCCTATCCCAAGCAAAGAGATATGTTGAGGGTTGCAATGGGGCTGCTTGCTAAATCATGAGCGTTATGATCTGATGTGGTCACCCACAAACTGACCATGGCCATGGCCCTAAGGAGAGATGAGTTAGCTTAAATAATATACCATATTCCTTTAGCTAGTACTGGCCTCAGCTTTCATAATTTTACTCTTGACTTATTGATTCCGTATATTTCAACTTGCCTTGCTTTGTCATTCCAAGACAAAACAAGCTCTGTTTGAACATGAAAAATTGATCATGTTAGGAGTCTGTCAATAAAATTTAACTGTAAAGCCCAGAAAGAATTCTAAAATTTAATAAATCATGCCTTTTCATAGATCCAGAAGAAAGTACAACTGACGACGAAGAGAGTGGTGATTCTCAAGGTAAGTAGGGTGAAATGGGACTTGCTATGAAAATATGATGATTGGTTTTTGTCTTGAATGAGATTCGTCTTTGCCATTCCATGTCCATTGCTATGTTTCATTTATGGGATGGCCACAGTGGATCAAATCACTCGTGATTTGGCATGACTGTTGTGCCATGCCGGATATCCTTCTAACTTTGGAGAAGTTGTGATTGTGGATATTTCAGTTTTTGCCATTCCTATACATCCACAGGCCGCACATCACACATACTAATACTAATCATGTCTACTTTAGCAATGAGTTGCTGGACATTGCCTTATACCTTGTTTCACCATCCATCGGTATTAACCCTACTATGCCACAAGCTTTGCAAAGAAGCTCAAAATACATACTGTTACATCATAGGTTCGATATGGTTGGTGGTGAGCTCCAGTCTTGCAACCAACCAACCCATCTCGTCTGCTAACTTGAATAAAAGATAAATTAATGAAGTATAATTTTGCCACTTGTTATATGGCACTGGTTGGGAAATAGTGAAGTGAACCCTATTTCTCAAACTCTTTTGTCAGTCGCATTCCCATCACAGAATTTATAGCCATTTTTCCATCGCTTATACACAAGATTTAGTTTTGAAATGTCTTTTCAGTTAAAGTTGCACGGTTGAAATTGAAAGCTGTCAGAAATTTGGAGACAAATGAACGTGTTGCGGTGCAAATCGCCAAAGCAGCTGTGGAAGCTGAAGGTTATACAGATTTTGACAAGTGCTTGGAATGGATTTTACTTAATGAATTTGAAGATGAACTAATTGAGAAGTTGAACGTGGAATTTGACCGAAACTGTCAAGGTATATAATTGCTTAATAGGGAAAGACTATCCTTTTATATAAAATGCTGTGGACTAGGTCATCTCATGTTTCTACGGCAACCGAATAATGAGATTTTTTTAGTTCTCAGAATTAATCGAGCTCTCAGCCATTAGGCATATTGACTTAAAAGTGCTTTCGTGTTTCCACTGATATTATGCATCATTTCTGCAGATCTCAGTAAGAATTAATTTCAGTCCTTTGCTCCCTCAATTGCTGTAGGGGATATACTGTACATAAGAGCAACAAACACCTGGTTGTCAAACATGACTGGCCATGAGCCATATAGTCAGGATTGCATTGAGAGAACCAATTGTGGACATTTACTTACAGTAGATATACCGTAGAGAAGTTGTTCTCAATCTTTTCACTACCGGTAAATTCATTCACAATTCCCCGTCGACTGGTGCCAAAACACGTCATTCCTAAAAATCCACCAATCTGGCATATAGCCTATCACTTCGTTTTCACGTCCCTATCCTGATGAAATCTCTTTTCTTACTGGTAGCAATGGGCCTGGTAGGTTGCATAACTGAGACTGACAGTTCCTATTTTTGAAGAACCTCTTTACTCCCACGCGTGGAGTCAGAAATGCCTGATCTGTTACCGGTATCCTCTCTTTTGGTGCAAGAAATTCTCAATACTCAAATGATTTGCCATATTCGCGGAATCCGATTGCCTGCCTAATGTCATGTTTCGATCATGGAGAACCACCAAATAGCAGATACGATTATAATCGCAAGTCCGTCGCATGACCAAAAATTAATCACAGCAGCCACACAAACTGTCCTCAATGATTTCTCTGTCGAGGCAATGCCGTAGGAGGTTACCAGCTGCAAGAATCAGTTGACCTAGTCAACCATTTATATACAGTCCGTTCCAGAACGGTCGTAAATTTCATGCTCCATGGCTCACTCAATGAGTTAATTAATTGAAATATTCTGGTTGAAATACCCACACTTTCAGAAGACCGGTAAAAAAAATTCGGACCGGTGGTTGAGTGCTTTAACATTTAGCCAAACTCACCAGAAACCTACTTCACTAGCTTTATAGATCACAATGGCAGAAAATGTATTCTTTCTATCTTGTATTCATCAGGACTGGCTATTGAACGGAAAGAGGCAAAAGTTGTTCATTCGGCATTCAAAATAAGCAGCAACAACACACTGAATGAGGTAATAGCAAGACTACAAGAGTCAGTATCAGAGGATGAAGAAACTAAGGATCGTCTGCTCAACTCGGTCCAAACTATCTGCAAAGGATACATTGACGATACTGTAGTAAGCTTTATAGTCCATATATATATATATATTAGAAATGAAGTGTGGCTGTAAATTTATACTACCGACTTCAAGGTGTAATGCTAGGTCGTGGAACACAAAACCGGTAGCTCCTGGTTTCAAATCCCGCATCCGCATCATACCAACGATGTCAAATTGATGTGTAGCTTCCTCGCTAGATGTCGGTGCATTGTGGATAGAGGGGGACTCCTGACTTTGATAGAGACCCGGCTTTTTGGCGCCTCCTTGCCTCCATCCCACAGATGCAGATCGTGTTGCATGATATTCATAATATACAATTAGGCACACGCCCAGCAGTTTATATCATGGAAGTGTGGGTAAATTCTGCAAAGACACAAAAGGTACAAAAATATACAAAGTCATATTTCTTTTCATGGTGGTATTCCTATTCCTATTTGTGGTAGTTTTCTGAGTGTTACTGTGTGTAAATTCAGCAAAAATCCCTAAATGACAAAACTAAAATGTGGTCCAGTGTATCCTATAGCAACAAGATACTCACATGCTTGCTCAGTATGGAGGAGCAAACCTCAGACCATGTCATCCATTCCTGGACTATCTGCATGCCGCCCAATGAAGTGACTGGCCTGAAAAATCCTTGATACGGCCAGGCCTAGAAGCAATGCTATATAACTAATTTACCAGTATTTCAATAATGCAAGTCACTACTAATCGCCAACCCTGACAATACCAAAAACCAGTTTTATATTATCACAAATAAAATCGCTAAGGGTAAAAATACTGCACAATTTCAAATTCCTGGGCAAAAAAATAGGTTAGGTAAGTTAAAACAATATGGATCAGTGATTCTCTCCCTTTGTGTTTTGACCATAATACCGGTATCCTGTTTTATGTTGCGGTCACAGCAGATCATGATTTGGTGATTGGTATTAATTTTTACACCTGATCACCTAGCTCTCACGATTCCCCCATTTTCTCGGCCTTTATTAAAACATCATCAGGAGAATCTAGGTAATATTTCAGTTTTTTGGTGGTAGCATACAACTCAGAAGCTTATAGGGCACAGTGTCAATGTGTAGACCTCATCAAGGAGGTGCTGTGTATTGTCATATTGCACTACTCCGCATTTTCCTTTTGGCGCTGGGAGGGAAGATGTGAATACCAAATTTTCTATGTTGGCTTTGATGTGGCTGGTGGGGATTGAATCAGTAAGTTAGCATGCTCATGGGCAAGTCACGTGCTCCAACCAAGTAATGGCCTAATGGGATTCGATGGTGTTAGATTCCTTCATTATTATGGGAATACTGTCAACCCAAACCACCGCTACAGACATTAATGATCGATTAATACATTTTTTTTGTAGACAATGAATCTCCAAGACCATTTGAGCATCCCAGTTCTTGGAAAAATTATTTCACGTCTCCGAAAATCTCGAAACATTCATCGAGAATTACTTTCTGGCCTCACTCCTGGACGACCGAACCTTCTCATTTGCAATAAAAATGACATCTTGCCCACCGTTATTTCAATTTATATGAAGAATCTGGAACTACCACTTCCTACTCGATCAGAAGTTTTGATATGTACAGAGGATACAAGCAAGGATGAGTTGGAGAGATTTTTCAGACGTGCTATTTGTGAAAGGGGGGATGAAGGTGATGTGTGTGTACTTACGATACTTTATTTGCTATTAAGAATTTGTCACCAGGGATTTAAAGATATGCTTCATTTATTGTATTACATAATTGAACAAGCTTTTGGAGCTGGCATCTTCGTCAGGTGCAAATGAGCATTAATTGACAAATAGATGTAGTTTGATTTAAAAGAATTAACAAAAGAAAAAAATGTTATAATGCACGAGAAACCTAAGATTTAAAAATTTGTATTCTGCCCAACTGCCAGACTTCCACCATCATATGATTAATGCCCAGTGGTAGTACAACAAGGAAATGACCAGCACCTACTTCCCCCTAGTTTACATGCTCACGATATGTGCTGCACTGTACATGTGCATACACTCTGCTGATGTGGGATGACGGAAATAACCGAAAGACGGCTGCGGAACTTTGCTTCAAAAGCTGATGCGGTAAATTTCTTTTAGAACTGGCTACATGTGATGACTGTGGTGACGCTCTTCATTCATAATGTAAAGTAGATAATCCAGTCCAGTCTATTGGAATACAATTAAAAAGCTTTTATAGCTCTTCTCATTCATCAAGTGAAGATTGAATAATACCAACAAGTTATATATTTTCAGATCAATTGATCCACACTCTTGCTTTTGCGGACAACTTGAGCTTCTCCACTTCTATGGCTGTTGATGGAATTTTGACCAAACTTAAAGGAAGCAATTGCGTCAATATAAAATATCAACTCGTGATTTTGTTAAACAAACAACAGCACACACTTGCAACATACTTTGACAAGGTTGCCTTTTGTAAATTGTAGTAAGAAGTAGACGTCATGAGTTTAATGTATTTCCCTGTTTATTGTAAAAACTTAATTCACAAACTCTTAGATCTCTGCAGCTGATGAAGGTGTCAGGACATTACCTGTGATGCAATATCAATTTCTTACTAAATAGATTCTATTAATCGTCCACATTAATATTCCTTGATGCCTATGTCGAATAGTCCTACATTATATAAAAGCCCCCGTTGTTAATGCGAGGGTGTAGAAAGGTGAAGTCTCTTCTTGAATTCTGCATCAATCAAAGAGAGAAACCTCCAGGACCTCCAGAAAATAATGGGCATTTTCATTCGAATATTCAGATATTAACTGATTTCATCTTCTATATCCGGTGTTTCGGATCATCTATAGAAGAGGGGAATTTATTGTATTCGATCTGGCTACAAATTTATCCGAACCTAATATTTGCCAACGTTCATATATCTTCTTTCGCATATGTGCATCAGTAGTATGATGCAAAATAGTGGAGCCGATGGCGGACGATTCAAATAGTAATAAATATAATAAGTCACCACAGATTTAACGTCCAGTCCAATTTAAATAAACTGGACTGAACGATAAATCTGTGGTGACTTATTATATTTATTACTAGTATGATGCAGGCGGTCATATCCACTTGCCAGTTGCAAAATCCCATGCAACAAGTTTACCCTTTGTTTGTATGTTGCAAACAATCATAGCCAATAAATCCCTCCCTTGCTGGCGGTCAAAAGTGCAAAAACTGAGAGCAATGACCCAGCGACGCAAAACGTCAAAATTTTGATATGTCGTTTCGAAAGGGTTAAGAGCGCTGAAATGGCAACATACCTATGGCATTATAAAAGATGTGAATATGGTTTCTAGTTGGTTACTTAAAGATCCAATATTTGATTCGATATAACCCGAATTATGCTCATTTTTTTATTCCATGCAGTTTGTGGTTGATGGGAAATGGCTGCGACCTATTGAGGATATTCAAAATTATCTCAAAACACATCTTACTGTTCTTAATCATCAAACTAGTGCTGCATCTATGGCAAAAGGGCATTACAATGTCAAGGTCATTTCATCAGCAAGATCCGGTGTTGGTAAGTTGAAACTATGGTGCCACTTTTGTGTTGTCTGGACGTAGTGGTAATTGGTTGTGTAATCGATTGAGAAACCGATCAGTTATGGGCCTGAGTCTTGAGTAGGCTGTGCACTCGATTTCAAAAACTTTGAAGCGAAGCGAATACCAAGATATATTCTAATCGAATAGCAATTTGCATTTTTTCGAATGACGAGTTCTACAAATACCTGCGACTGTTTGATGTGTTTCACCAATGACACAGTCAGGAGAGTTGGTTTAGGGTTGAAGCACTCCTCTTCGTGCCAAACTGTTGAAATTGAATGAGTGTCGCTCTACATCAACTGGCGATTTAAGTCATTCATTCAAGATTTTAGTCAGTAAGCTGTGTAAAATATCAATCTAAATTTGTGAATAGGGTTACCATCTAGGAGTCTATTCGGTATTTGACTTGATTCGGTTTTTGCTGCTATTGGTTTTACCCCATGCAAGTCCCACTGGATCATGCCTGAGGTATTCATAACTTTTTCGGTAAACGTCCAGCGCATTTGGGATGGTGCAAGGGGATGCTCAACTTTGATATAGTCTACAAGTTCTTTTGGCACCCTAGCAGATGCAAAATATGCATGTGGTTTTTCACGGGGACAAATTTGTATTCCTGAATTGTCCAAGTCCATGTTGCCGTAGACTCTATACTTTCTTCATCAACTTTTGGCATCTGTAATCTGATTGCAACAGTACATAATGCTCCTACATAAACTCCTTGGCGTGATCCTCTTCTGTCAGTCTGGATTTTCTGAACTTTCAAATGTCTCCGGCAAGGTCAACCTCAATTTCTTATCCACTCCTCACACACCATTGCTTGTACCACGTAAGTCTCGTTTCCCTAACTTTTGCTCCAAAGTGTCTCGAATCGCTCATGTTCCTCGAATATACCTATTTTCCATTGTCTCGAATGTAGTCACTGCTAGCATAAAAATTCTTAGTTTTGCTATCTCAAGTGAGCTCTCCTAAATTTTTACAAAACTTTGGCGTATGCTATGTATATTGTCTATAGCAGAAAAGCACAAAGACAAAATATTTTTTGTTCTATCCTGTCTGAAGAGATCAGGGTCATTTTGGGTCATACATTCAGGATTTCAAGGACAGATATTGGAATCATATTCAGAATATTGGTCTAAAACTGATTTCTGAGGGCAATATTTTAACGACTTAACCTTCCTGCAGGAAAATCACTTTATGCGCAACGATTGAAAGAAGAATTTGAGAAAAGGATTCAGTTGAAAAGGCGAACTGTAACTCTTCGACTCCTTGACAACGAACTGGACTTCGACTATGTAATCGAAAAACTGTGTTCAGCGGACTGTTCTAGCATGGATCCACTGGTAATTCACATTGACATGACTCCAGCGGTGAGTGGCATTTATCATTTCTACCTCTTTTGCAAGTTTCTCCTCCACATTCCTTGTGGCTATGTTTCCCTTGTAGGTGACAACAGTTGATCAAACTGTTCATGATTTGACAGTGATTTTATGCAGAATCTCATTCCTGTTACAACCTTGCCCATTTTCAAGGGCTTAGTATCGTCCGTCACTGCAGACTTTAAATTTTCACCGCCTACATTCCTCTGCAGAATGTGGATAACACTATATTGGGCTCCTTCGCATTATCCCTCAAAAGGAGATAATATTGGAAGAGTTGTTTGGTAGTGGAATTGGACACCAACCTTGCGAGCTAACGCTGGACTCCCGACCAATCGAGCTAACTCAGCTTTTCAGATGTTCTCTGATAAATCAGCATTGTCTTTTAGGTTCTACATGGAATTCAATCTTTTTCATTCAATCTATTTGTCCTTGGAAGCATACAAGGATGTGATGGTAGGGTATGGATGAGGCAAAGCAGTCATTTATATCTGGTTGAAGCAACAGATTTCAGTGCTACCGGAGAGGTAACTTTTATTCTATTAATTTAGCGTGATTCGCATTGAATGCGAATATTCAGTATACAATGGGTATTTAAGTTTCACAACTGAATCCTGTGTTCGTACATACTACACACACACACAATCTATTGACAAGCAGCTTTTAGCGATATCCCCTTGTTTTCTGTTCATATAACAACTTATCTGCAGTCCGTAAAGTATAGCAATTGGATTTTGGTGATTCTGGAAAAGTTGCGGTTGGCGATACTTTTGTTTTATTGCCAATTTCAAAACTTACAGTTTCGTACCCGGTGGGAACGCATAACTGGCGGAATAGCCCAATTGTCCAGTGGGTAGCTTTTTGCTGTCACTATGATTCAGGATCAGGCAATTTTGTCGATGTACGGGCCAGGCAGACATTGGCCTGGGCATAGGCCTACCATAACCCTTATCAGTGGTTCACAAGCTTTCCGGGCTCCAGGGACCTCACCCAATGCAAGACCGAAGCAGGCAAGTTAGCACCGTTCGTTGGAACTCGAGATCTCAATGCTACTACTCACTAGTGAAGTTGGTGATTTAATTCTCACCAACCGCATCCAAACTAAGATGTAAAAATAGCTATTTGTAGTTTCCCTACCAAATTGCCGGTATCAGGGTTAATTTGAAGGGGTGGTCTAACATAGCAATGTTCTCGGCCTACTTTTATTGCTCTCACTGTGTGCTGAATGGTTTGGATGTGTCAAGTGGCAGAAAAGCTAAAATTTCCCCCCTCTGAGCCGATCCAAAGCCTGGACAGATGGTGAGAGTTTTGACCGAATGAGTATGATACGTAAAATCACTGCCGATTCATGAGTGGTTTGATACGCTATAGCCGCCCACGGAACAAAGAGGAGACTAGAGTGACTCCAAAAGCTCATAAGCCAAATTGTCATTCAATTTAGCCGAACATTATAAATGATGATGGCCTAGATATCTATTGTAACCTATAAATATGTAGGCTAGAGTTGTAGAGTGCTGTAAGGCAGTGTCATGAATAAGGTGAATTTTATAGGTCCGTTTCTCCAAAAGTCACATACTGAACTTGCTACCTTCGATCCATTGCTGTACACCATTTGAATTCCTCAATCGGGCTCATGATGATGGGACTCAAGAATGGATGGGAATGGATAGAAAGGAGTTTGAATCTGAAACTTTCCAAAGACCGTTTCAGTATCTATCAAGATATCAGCAAGGATTGGATCTTAACGACTTTTCATTCACCGCTATTGAAGGTTAGCACTCTTTGCCAAAGATGTTTCCCCTTTTTTCTTTCGGTCATGTTCTCGCCGTAGGTGGCCACCGTGCATTGAAAAGCTCATGATTTGGGATTGGTAGGGATTTTTGCAACAGATGCCCTTACCGTCACAAATCTCTCGAGTTATCTCTACACTGCAGACCCGTTATAACGCGGTCGTCGGGATCCACAAAATCGGCCCGCGTTGTAAGTGAATCGCGTTATACCGAAGTTACGCTAACAGCATGGGTTGATCGACGGGTGAACCTCGCTTAGGTCGATTTACGATTCCCATTAGCGGTGGCTGCAATATGCTATCCGTCGCAAATCATTTTCTGGCATTTCTGATCTTCTAAAACAGACCTATTCACTAGTTACGCAATGAAATGGTCACACTGTACAATCGTAATGAAAGTTGTTTATTTGGTTGAAACGCCCTACACTGTAATCTACAACGTCTACACGAAAAACGAATCAAGCGTCAACTGTTTCATTGCTTCTCTTTTCTTTCTTCGAATAGGTCACCAGTCATCCACGCACTTTTGCTGTTACGGTAGTTGAAGGCCCGGTTTTGCACGTTTTTGTGGTGAAAACAACGCGGATTCTTTGACTTTCCGATGCAAAGGGGTTTAACTTAGTGATTTCCAGTCTGATTTACGCAAAACAGTAAGGTCACTCTGTCTTCATCATTTTAAATCCTTTAGCTCTGTTCTCATCTGATTTCATAGCAAGAGTCTGATCAGGGACCATTCGGTAACAAAGCCCAGTTTCGTCACAATTATAAATTTGCTCTGGACAGTAACGACCCTCCTCAATTATGACCTTGAGTTTACTCGGGTAGTCGTCTGCTGCCTGGACATCGGCTGATCTGCTTTCACCTGACACTACTACTTTACGAATGCCATGTCTTTTCTTGAACCGAGAAAGCCACCCGTTACTAGCCTGGAAATCCCCCGTAGTACTTTCGCCAAAACCCTGCTGTTGATCTATCTGATTTTTCATTTTCTGTGCCTGAGCTTTAATTATTTCTCCCGATATAGGAGTTCCATCCGCTCTCTCCTGAGTAAACCACGTTATCATGACTTTGTCTAGCTGGGAATCTTTATAGCCTGCCGTAGTCGCTTTCTTTGCGGACCTTCACTTTCATCAAAGAACGTGGTTGCTTGCCTGATGCTCTCTTCATCTTTTATCCATCCCCGCAGCGTTGATTCCTTCACGCCCAAATCTTTGCAAACACGTGCTTGCGTCTTTCCTGTATGCAACATTTCCAACGCCTCAATCTTATCCCTAACTGACCATGCTTTTCTCTTCTTTTTGATTCCCTCCATGACACAACAACCCTCAGCCCGATGTTAATCACTGTACTGGGCCTACTGGCAGCCGGACACATAATAGTGCACGTGAGTCGGTGGCGCAACATGTATGCCGTAACAGCAGCCAAATGTTATGATTGGCGGACCTTTCCCAAACAACACGCAGCCAAACCAAATGCTAATGCGCAGTTTATATTTGAAACTTAGTCTTCGCCAAAACGCGTCGCAAAAATCAGTGGCAAAATCGGGGTCCATACTCTGACCGCGTTATATCCGATTCCGCGTTATATCGAGTCGCGTTATATCGGGTCTGCAGTGTACTTTGGACCATTCATTAATTGAGGATGCCCAGTTTTTACCTTCGCCATGCACCCACAGATTTCTCAGCCTGCAGCACAGTGTGAGAATGACGGCTTTGGCTGTCGTGTCACTGGACATCTCCATGTTCCACCACATCTCCGCATTATCTCTATGACATGGTGGGCCATACCGACTCTTTCAGCACATCCCTGTCCAGCTTTCCAGTGCGCATCATGCGAATGTACATTCACAAATGCAGGGCAGTGTATCAGTAGTACATGTATATAATTATAATTATGTATGCATATACATATCGTGCGAGTTTGCAAATCTACCAAAGCACAGATATGGACCAAACAGTTCTATCATCCTATTATTAATTATTATTTGTCTGCGTGAGAATATTTCTTTTGCTATTATATTCACAGGTGATGAGGAACAATGTGTCCGCATCCTTTTAGACCACTGTCACATGCAAAACCCATCATGGGCTCAACTACGACATTTCAGCAGTTTTTTAAATTTCCAACTCAGAAACTGTGAGAACTCTGTCTTCTGCAGTCACTGGTATTTCAAACCTATTCTTCTGGGCCTGAAACTATTTGCTGTTAGATTTATGATCAAAATGGCGCAAGATTTCGCTACACCGTCTTTAACAATATCAGACACAAGTGTGAAAGACGCTAAAATGGCCAAGCCACAAGGATTCGAGGCACATCAACTCCGAAGAAAATGGGAGGAAGATTCACACCCATATGTATTTTTCAATGAAGACGGACATTCCATGACATTTGTCAACGTCAAGATTGACCGACAAGGGAATTTACTCGATACAAATGATGGGATTGTCGAAAATATCATCACGCCTCAACTAACAACTGATCTGCATCAGCAAGGTTTCAATTTGCGGAAAAATTTTGATGATTACCCCAGACAAGAAAAATTACGATTCATGTGTCAAGTCCTTGGAATAGACGTTCCATTTGATCCTGACCCGACCTATGAACTTACAACGGACAACGTGTTGAAAATTCTTGCGATATATACTCGTTTTAAGTGCGGAATCCCTGTGATTATCATGGGCGAGACAGGTTGTGGAAAAACTAGACTAGTGGAGTTCATGAGCAAGCTGAAGGGTGGGAAAACGCACTTCGAAAACATGACAACACTGAAGATTCATGGAGGCATAACAGTCAAAGTAAGTAGTAATGTGCTAAAATGTGAATGTTTCTCAATAAACCAAGGCTGAACGTTTACACTGTGGTGATAGTTTATGTTATGACATTTAGATATCTATTGGTATGCTCAACCTATTCATCTCTTTGGAATCTGTAATTGTGGCAGTAAACAAAGTTTATCGTGCACTAATCCTTCGCTCCCGATCACAGAATATCCATGAAAGAGTTTCTGAAGCAATACTAATGGAAAAGAATTCTGCACAAAACTTCACAGTCTTATTTTTTGATGAGGCCAATACGACAGAAGGGATATATGCCATAAAAGAAGTAATGTGTGATCGAAGTATTGACGGCAACTTCTTTCAAGATTCCAATCTCAATCTTGTGGCTGCATGCAACCCTTACAAAAAATTGTCTGAGCGTTCAATAAAGAAACTTGAAGATTCAGGTCTTGGTTACCGCATCCACACAAGCAAGACTGCTCATCTTTTTGGCAACATTCCTGTACGAAGCTTAGTTTATCGGGTCGTCGCTCTTCCTCCGAGTATGCAACCTTTTGTGTGGGATTTTGGACAGCTTAGCAATGAAGCAGAAATGGTCTACATTCAACAAATGTGCCAGAAAATGGCTGCTACACTTCAACTCTGTCAAGCCAGTTTAAATCTTCTTGTCAAAGTTTTGTCATGCTGCCAAAAGTTCATGAGAAGTCGCACTGATGAATGCAGGTATGTCTGCTGTGTACCTTCCTTAACTGCACTACTTCCAATTCTTGCTTATCAAGTAAACAATGATGGTGAAGGATTCGAACTCCAAATTCAAAATCTTGTTCGTGTTATATACAATATATACTCAATAAGCCAAGGCTTGATGTTAATGTTAATATGTGTTGAATCTTCCTTACGAATGTCACAATATAGTGAGAAGATGACACCCAACAATTTTGTATCCCACCTCATTAATTGTACAACAGTCATTTGCTTTCAGAGCTCAGCTCTTTAATAATAACTCGTTTCAGTTTATGGGAATGTAGATAGTTAACAACCTTTCAGACCGCGATCAGTTAAAGGATAGTAGCTCTGACAACATTGTGAACTAAGTTTTACAATAAATGAGGCGGGATATCAAACTCATAATGTCAATTTCTTGCTATATTACTTACCAAGCTAATAATTGAAAAAGACCGAGTTACCACAGATTTAACATCCAGCATAGTAAATTGGAACATATTTCAATTTCCAATGCACTGTGGACTGTGGTGGATGCTAAATCTGTGGTACAAGTATCGACAATTTTCCTTTTTAGGTATGTCAGTTTGCGTGATGTCGAAAGATGCATTACGACGTTTGAATGGTTCCATCGAAAAGGAAGAGTTGTTTATCCCTTGATTGAAGCTGAACTGGACAAAAAATACCAAAAGATGCACACTGAAAAGCCTACATTGCATGACGATATTCGAACTGTGATTCAAACTGTTGGAGTCTGCTATTACGCTTCGTTGGATGACCGAGGACAGTTTCTTCAAGAGCTAGAAGGATGCCTCAGTTTACCTGGAGTAGATAGCAAAGCTATCAATATGGAACTGATTTGCTGTCAGGCAGTATTTTTGCGAAACATTCAAGTTGGAAACAATATCGCTTGCAATCAAGCTCTTCGAGAGAATGTTTTCATGATGGCTGTGTGTATGGATATGAGAATTCCCTTGTTTCTTGTAGGGAAGCCTGGTAGCTCGAAATCACTTGCTAAGACTATCATTCAAAATAACATGCTTGGAGAAGATTCGCATGCTCCATTATACCAGAACTTAAAAAAGGTGGGCCTACAGTTGTTTCTTTGCAATACCTACACCAAGAAATTGTTACAAGGGATATATTTTGGGACTTTTTATGCTATAACTCAGTTCACAAGCTTGGTGAGCTTCTCTCACACATCACAAGAAAATTCATTTTCACTATTTTTTATTTGAGTGCATGCTATCAGCTCCATCGTACATAGTAATATGCTCATTTGTAAAGAGTAAAATCAAGGTCAATTTCAGAGCAGTGGTTTGACCAATCAATGACTTCCTAGTAATAACGAGTGTGTTTGGAACCCGACGCTTACCGCGATTTTTGGTTGTTCATAATAATATTATGTTCGATTCCCATCAAACCTAAGATGTAAGAATAGATCTCTTCCCTATTTCCGGTGTCATATGGATAATGCAGAGGAGAAGTGGTACAACACTGCAAGGTTCAGTAACTTCTTGCTTAACTTTACGCTTCCTGGATGCGCGCTGGCGGAAAAAACTGAAAATTCCCAAGCAAAGGGAGTTGAGCGAAACCACTGGTTCTTGCTTCATGGGTTTGGTTAGATCGTATACTGTGAATAAGCCCTATCCCCAGGGCATTGCTCGTGGGTCGACTCGCTACTACACTCCATTTGTAGCTCGAATGAAGTCTAACAAACTTGAACTCTGTGATGGGACCAGCCTGATGAGATCAAATGATTAAAAGGAGCCTCACACTAAAACGATAAATTTTGTCAGATATGGCCAAATTGCCAAATAATGTACTGGTACACACCTTCATATCTTTCATGTAAGTCATTATCATGCCTTGAACAGACTGCACCCTTTAATGCACAATGACGAATGACGATATCTTGTAGCACACTATTGTGCACATATGCAACAGCAGAGTAGTTGTTAAACAGTGTATTATTTGACAACCTCATTTTCAGGTCCATATCCTGTCATACCAATGTAGTGCACTGACCAATGCTGACGGCATTCAAAGAGTTTTCAATCAATGTATTCAATTGCAACAAAAGCAGAATATTGAGACATATACGGCTGTTGTTGTGCTCGATGAAATCGGTCTCGCGGAAGATTCGCCAAACATGCCTTTAAAGGTGAGAAAATCATTTATGATGCTTTTCAAGAATTTTTCTTTGGACTGGGTGTCACGCAGCAATTTGACTGGTCCAGTCTATTTCCCAGCAACATTGTAGATCTGGGTTCTAAACTGGATCCATCCATAGGATCCTTGCAAGGTGAATTGCAAAAAATACCATATTTAGTTGCACATCTCAGGGCTGAAAAAGACTATGGACAGTCAGACGCAGTCCTAAATGACAGCCCTCAGTGCAATTGAAGTTCCTCCGTGCTTCCGTTACATCCAATCAAAGAGCTACCCGCCAGTAAAAATTGGTTGCAAAATAACAACTAAACCCTCACGGCTATTTATACACTTGCAATAATGTTTTTGCAGATTCTCCACCCATTGCTGGAGCGACGATCAGCCGAACTTAAAACTGTCGCCCACGGAGATTCAGAAAGAGTTGGCTTTGTCGGAATCTCAAACTGGGCTCTAGATCCTGCCAAGATGAATCGTGGTATATTTCTTACAAGAAACAAACCAAATGAAGATGACTTGAAAAAAACAGGACGGGAAATTTTCCAAGGGAAAAATTCGTTATGGAGAAACAACGAAGCCTTACTCTCCAGGCTGACAAGTTCTTATATTGAAATGTACGGGGATCAAGGAACTGAGTATTTTGGATTACGAGACTATTACAGTCTAATGAAAATGATCTGCACTAGGTCCAACGATGCAAGAGAGAGAATTTCTATCAGGGAAGTCGCTTACGCGGTTTACCGTAATTTTGGAGGTGGAATATATGAAGTGGTGGAAAAATTTTTAGTTGATGCTGAGAATGCCGTTGATAATGATGATTGGTACGGTGATCCAGTTCTGCCAATACAACAGATGATAGAGGATAATCTATCAGAAACAGACAGCAGATTTTTATTATTGTTGACAAACCAGTTCTCTATTGTCAGTCTTCTTCGTTCCATCATCACGAAACCGGTTCAAATTGTTTTTGGATCTAGCTTCCCAGGGGATCATAATTACACAGAAATCTGCAGGAACATCAATAAAATCAAGGTATGCATGGAGACTGGAAAAACAGTGATTCTGTTGAACATGAGCAAAATTCATGAATCGCTGTATGATGCGCTTAATCAGCATTTTGTCTCTTTTGGTGGCCAAAACTATGTGGATCTCGGCTTAGGCGGACACAGAGTCAAATGTCGCATCGCCAAAGACTTTCGGCTGATAGTTATTGAAAAAACAGATGTTGTTAAAAAGAAGTATCCGATTCCATTGATAAACAGATTGGAGAAACATCATTTCAGCTCCGAAAATCTTCTAGACCACAACCAAAGGGAAAAGTCTCAGAAATTGAATGAGTGGATGTCAAAGTTCACGTCAGCAATGTGTGACTTTTCAAACCGACATACTTTCATCGGATGTCACAGTGACTCTGCAAGTTCTGTGGTTTTGACGACCCATGGTCAAACATTGTCTGATTATCAACGGGTTCTATTACAAACTTGCTCTATGGATGCGATTTCACGATTGCGCAATTCTCAACACACAGAGGATGAAATTCAAGGTATTGAAGATATATATTTCAACCAGCAACGGCATGACAGCCTCGCCAATTTGTTGGAACACACTCTCCACAGCAAACGTCAATTGAACCTGCTAGAAATCACATCATTTTCTGGTGGCTTGTGGGAAAGAGATGTTGTACAATTAGAGCAGCTCTTAGGCCTCAGTAAAAAGAGCATTTCATTAATCCCATTAGAGTATTTTGAAACACAGGAAGAGTATTGTAATGAACTTCAACTATTCTTTGTCGGGTGCAGCAGGGACGGCAACAAACCTCTTATCGCCTTGATCCAATGTTCTCAAGCTCAAAAGAATTCCTCCCTAATCGCATGCGCTCGACATTGCCTCTTGAACAAAGTGAAAGATTTTCAAGCCAGTCAAAACAGCCTGAAAAGGCATGTTACAATAGCATTGTTGCTGTCAATGGAACGAGAAGGGACCACCGAATCACCATACGGATCTTTAGCTCTCCAGCACACCAAGGAGATGACAATTCTTCATGTGGATGATTTCCGTTGGACCGACGATCACATATCACCAGCCAGTAGGTTTTTTAACAAGTCTCTTCACCAAGTTTTTCAAGGAGTTCAAAATGGCGGCGAAGGACTACTTAGTATGAAGTCTTTATTCTTGGATTCTGTTCCTGAATGTGTAACAAAAGTCAAAGATGATAATTCAGACTGTGACCGTTATTCCAAAAGGGTTGAAATTCTCAAGACATTGTTTGGTGGAGATGGAGCGATTGAAAAGAGTTTCCAAAGTATCTTCCTTGATAAAATCAGAGAAGCTCTTAAAGTCATTGACAGTCAACTAGGCCATGATTTCAGTTGGGTTGTTGAGGAAGCTAACAACGGTGAAAATTTACAAGAAGGTGGAACATTCCGTAAAACGTTGTGGCTATGTTTGAAAAAGCATGTGTCAAAATTAATGGCATGTGTTCTCAGTGTTGCTGACGAACGAAACAACATGGACATTGTTGTTAATGTTGATGCAACTCCCTTTCAGCAGAATATGTGGATAGATATGTTCAAAATGGTGTTAATTGACTGGGAAAACATGTTAAAATCATCTACATATGTTATAGTCGGACGAAAGCAGTTGCAAAACAGTTCCTGCCAGATTCCATTCAGCTTTTTAATTTTTGATTACCTTCAAGGTCAATGGATGGCTTTGCAAAGTCAAGGTTTCAAGTCAGAAGGCGACATGTATCCACAAATCTTCACGGATTGTCCATTAAGGAAAGCTGTTGTCAGTGCATTACAGAATGCACGAGTAGACGTGATGAATATGCTTGTTCGAGACTTGGTGGCAACATGGCACCATTTCGGTACAAGTGACGATGCTGAATTTGATGTTGTATGTACAACTCTATTTAAATTCTCGATAAAAAATTTCAAGCAATTGAGAAGCCGTGAAGATTTTGCTGTCGGAGATGAAGTCGGGGTAATTTTTTGTACTTTCAAAATGATAGCAGAGAAATTGGAGAAATTTTCGCAAATAATCAAAGGCTGCCCGGATATTTTGAAAAACCACGAACATTGGATTTCACAACAACAACAAGCTGATGACATTATTCTGCATCATCTTGCCCTCAAAGATGCCATTGGTACTCTTCGAAGTATGGCTGAGGGAATTGAGAATTTTGAAAAATGTATTTCATGGATTGACCAAGTTAGAATTATAAAACAGCTGTATAAATCAACATCAACGATGATCAAAGATGAAGCTATTTTGAAAACCATCAACAATAATTGGATCCCTTTGCAAATATTGGATTTACTGCTTCAACAGTTATTGCCCCCAGCTGATATCACGAGTGAGTTTTACCGAAAAGTTGTCAAAACGATAGCACCACCTGCAAAATTATTTTGGAGAGGGACAGTTAACAAAGATTCGAGAAGTTTGAATTTTTTCAAAATTGTATTAAACGTGCTGAAAAAATGCTCGACCGAAATCGAATTGCAGTTGAAACTTGGTTGGCGGGATAACACACATTGCAATGTTTGTCAAAGGAAAGTTTGCAACCCAGCTTTGTTACCATGCTCACATTTTCTGTGTGAAAAATGCGTCCCCAAGCTCATCCCTGATGAAAATGGAATTACCAGATGCAGCACATGCCATAAGAACATCCCAGAAAATTATGATTTCACTATCACAAATCTTACTCCTGAGTCAGTGATCTTCTGTCAGAGAATGAAATTTAATTCTACAAGCTTTTTTATTGAATGCCTAGAGCAATTTTGTTTTAGACATGAAGGAAAAAGACCTCCGATGGAACAACAAATCGAATTAGTATTCAATGAGATTATTTTAGAGGTTGTAAACGGTGACAGGCCTCAACTGGATTCAACTGGGTTAGATTTGAATATCAATTTCAAAAGTTTCGTTTTTCAAATCTTACTCAAATACAACCAACAGCATACAACCTCTCTTGTGCAAAAATATTTGGAAACACATTCTGTGGACCACCTACATTTCCTTACAACAGTCATTTTGAAAGCATACCAACAAAAAGTCTCGGCTGATATGGCAGTATTTGAACAAAACATTGGAAAACAGACACGACATTGGCACCAGACCTTGCCCTACATTTGGAGAGAATTATCAAATACTGTTGATCAAGTTGATTTGTCAACACTAGAAAATATCAACCAAGTCCGGTGTAGTCTCTACCATCTTGCTTTTCTCATTGAGAAACACCAGAAACATGAAAATGTTCCAGAATGTAGCGGATTCATGGAATTTTGTCGAAGCATGCTAACTGATGATGTATTGCCTGTGAAAGAATTTCTAATTAAAGTTGGATATAAAAAATATGGCAAGCAATGGCTCTTTCAGCTTGCTAAAGATGAAGAATTCAACGTAAGCATGCAATTCTATTGAATTTTCTTCAAGCCTCTGCTTCGACTAGTGAATTGTAAATCACTCAATTACACGTAAGGCCAAATTCTACCAGGGTGCGTTAAAGCAATGGCACGAGGGGTAACCACATCGGCCCTTTTGGTTTAGTGACGTCCAAACGAGAGCAACATTAACACCGATGTAGATTTTGTCGCTGTCCTCAGTCATGGGATTCAAAAATGGCTACAGTTGACTGTTTTTTCTGGCTCGCTTGCTACTGTTTCAGTAAAAACCTCAGTTATTCTATACTGCCAATCGCGCTTTATGCTTTACCTTAATCTGTTCAATTTGAAGCGACATCCTTACAGAAGTTGTGGACTAACTTCAATATCTCCTATCACCCCTCATTATTTTGGCAATGTTCAATTAGTCGGTCTGGGTGACCAGAAGGGATAAAACAGTGGTCGTGATTTGGTAGTGATAATTTAAACCATAGTCCCATCCCGACGCATCCCTCACAATTTATCACCCACCAAAAACAACACTGACCATCATCCGGTCACAACTGGTCCCATGCCATAACAAAGAATTGAGCCAGTCAAAATATCACTGCCAAATCATGAGCACTATGATCCCCCATGGCCACTCACAAATGGAACACGGCCAGAGAGAAAGGAGTGAAGGAGGATAGATAAGCAGGAAGATATCTTACATCTAATTGTTACTCAATATATACATGAGAATATTTTTGTGATGTTTTTTAGGTTTTCATTCCTCCTCATCTAAGACAATCGGCAGCAGAAAAAACAACAGACTTTTGGGCATTACTTGGACAAGAGTATATTCACACAAAATCGCTGCTTTATCAAAACCAGCCTGAAGATTATGAGAGTGCCGTTGCTGGCATCTTCAACTCCGCTCACGATAACTTTGTCCTACCACAAATTCTAGCTGTGCTTACTTGGATGGGAAACACAAACGACAAAGTGAAGGCAACATTAATGGAGGTTTTGCAATTCAAATGCGTGAACTACCGCAATTTTTTGTCAACCCCGTTTAGACAACTGCAGCAAATGATAGATGATCATGTAGCGACACAGCATAATTCAAGTTTGCTAAATCAGCTCACTGTGTTAACTCTTGCAGCAATCAGATCTTCTTCAAATGGTATTTTATCTGGCTTCTGCAACATACTGGATCAACCAATGTCTACTCTTCAGACATATTTACCAACCATGCCTGAAAACAGGTTCTTTCTTATGCCACCTGATTATAGACTGGAAAATCAGCAGCAAAATTCCATGTATACTTGTCCTAAAGGACACTTGTATAGCATCGGGAATTGCACTCAACCAGCCCAACTTTCAAGTTGTCCAGAGTGTAAATCTCAAATAGGTGGTGCAGGATACCAACCTGCGGAAGGAAACCAAAAGTTTACTCTCACAACTGAGACACAAGCTGGGTATAAGCACGGTAACAATGATGTAAACCATTCAACTGGATCTGAACGAATGTCTTTACAAGGATTTGCTGCAACTCAATATATTTTGCACTCGTGTCTTTTGGCCGCAAGTCTTGGTAGTCTGGATGATGTGGCAAGGTAATATATCTATAGTTGATTGCCCAAAGTTTCATTAATATTAATCGCTGAATAGTCGAACTGTTGAAAAGAACTCTTGTTTCTGAATTTCGTGGAACCAGACTACAAATTTCAGATCATGTGAAATAATCTCCCTCTAGCACTTTTGGCCATGTTCTGTTTTCAGGCTGCCACAGCTCATGATTTGGCAGTGATTTTTACGCTGGACGCCTTTACTATCGTAACTTGAACAATAGCCCGGGCTTGGGACTGGACAGAGCTTTCCAATTTTAATGGGTGCTCTGTACAGCAATTTGCTCGTTTTGTTCAGTCATTACTAACTGATAAGACTGAAATTTTAACTATTCTTCCAAAAATTGTGATTTTTTCAAATTGCCTAAAGTGTAATTATAACATTCGTGGTCCATGTGTAGAATCTCCACCACTTTTCCCCCATATTTGCACAGCCACCCACATTGGATCGAATCACACAAGATTTGGCAGTAATTTTTTATGCTGGGTGCCCGTATCGTTTGAGCCATTCCCATTTTCCAGGGCTTCGGATCAAACTGTCTGTGGCTGTCGAACTTACAGTCGTTGCTACCACCATAAATTTGCGTACCGTACTGTACAACCCATCCACTCAAAAATCCCAATAGTTAGATGTAATGTGACTGATAATCATACATTCTTGCAGAGTGTTGCAACTACAACCAGATGAAGTTCCAGAATTTCTTATTCTCCAACTAGAGCAGAACCTCCTTGATCTTTCAAAGGGACTGGCAAGAAATATCGATGAGTCAACGTTAATTATGTTCTCTGTACTATTAAACATCATCAAGCAAGTGAGTATATTGAAGAGTCACTCTTAAATGCATACTGTGAAATTGCTAAAAACAGGCGTGTGATCAGATAACGACAAAATTGTAGTTTAACGTTTTACCTCAATATATCTGAAATTAATTCACAAGCTTTAGGGGCCTGTCTACTTCATTATGTGAAGTGTGAAGTGGGTACAGTTTTTAAAAAGGGTAGACTTGCTTACTTGAAATAAAAACAGGGGAGTTGCGAAATCAGTTAGAGCCTGGTTATTCCGGCCAGGGGTAGGATGGTATGAATATAGGTTAAGTAGATTGATTGAAACATCTATGGTATTACTTAACCTGCTGTTTAACGTTTTGCAGGCCTATTTGTAATTCTGTTGACAGCATTGAGAGTCAGTCTGTGACAGTGTTGCAAGCTGACAACTTAGAATCCTCATTTGACAATATGGTTGGTTCCCAGTTATCGTTGTCTATAAAATGCTAAGGACTGGATCCTCTTATGCATTAAATTTTTCCTTCTTCCTTTGTTTGCCATTATATTTGTTATTTCTTCGACTAGATGTCAGGTCAGCCACTGTTTGGTGTCGTTGTCCATTTTGCCGATGATGCACTAAAAATATGTTTCGAATTCTGAGATGTAAATGATTTCAGTTATTAAACCAACAATGGTTTCACGCTGGTACCAGTACTTTCTACTACAGCTCACTGCCCTTCTGTTAATAAAGCAGTCCTGTTGGCAACTGCATGTACATTTCTGAAGTTGGTCTAGAATGATCTACGCAACATCGAATTTCTGACATAAGTTTAACTTGGGTGTTAATATCCTGTCATTTACAGGATCAGAAAAACTACACAGAAAACTGGCAAACAATGGAGTCACGACGAGTTTGGGAATTGACATTCCGTCAGGGATATTTGCGCCCAATTTTTCAGAACATTGATGGGGAAATCAACCAAGCAACACATGCATTGAAGGAGGACGAACATGTTGGTGCAGCTCCTCTTAGAAGGTTAGAAATCAAGGGTGTATCCTTACAAGTGATGTTGAAAATTCATTGAAGTTTCATTTTCTCTGTATAAGATACGGTGGTAGTTTTTTGTTATGACCACACATAAACTCAGCAGAAAGAAGCTAGCTGCTCGTTGAGTTTAAGCCCTTGTGGTTGTCACACAGTCATTGATCACAACAGCTTTGTTATTCAAGGCAAAATGGCTGGATTTACACATAACCTATACCGGTACTGACGATGTTTTCGTGTCAAATCAATGTAAAATCGTGAGTTTGATTTGACAACCCACAACTCAACACAATCGAGAAAGAGAATGAGTTATTTCTTATATGTTTAATCATATGAGGATAAGGATGAAGAATAGACACTCGTTGAGAAAATTTACTAGTCCCAAATTCTCAGATTGGTCAACGATGTTGATGAAGATGATGGCATGGGGGAAGTGGATGAAGAATGGCAGGAAAATTTTACTTGGATACATCCTTCTTTGTGGCGAACTATTGATCAGCAAGATTCTGCTCATCTCATCCAAGTTTTGGAAGATGCCGCTGATGACACTCCAGGTTTGACATCATTATTATATCCTGCACAATTTTGTGTCTGGATAGCCTATGGATGACTACTCTGTGTATGATTTGACTGCACAGTGCCCACAAGACTTTGCACCAGATAACCACAGTGCCATAATCCGCCGCATTTGACCTGACCTTTGCCAGCTGTGACTGTGGCACCATTTATTCTTGTTGTTCACTTGAGATGTTGTTAGGTTTTTCCCGAAAACCAAACAGGTTGATATTCGAACCTTATGTATTTTGTCTGCCAAAAGACTACGTAGGCTCTTGAATAAGGATAAGTAAGGCACCTATTTGGTTTGCCATTATTCGCCTTGCCAGAGGCATTTGTCTCTGTGGGGAACCCTCCTCTTCGTCTTTATTAAACAGTTAATTAGTACAGAGTCGTTTGCTATATTTTGGCTCCCGGAAGGTTAGCTTCTTGCTATCATTGCGCAATAACTACTCGCTCCATGATGTTATTTGAAATTTACCGCACGACTTTGACTTTCCTGTGGTGGCACGGTAATCATGTAACATCAGGGTCAAAGGGACTTGCGATTGCAGACATGTCTTGTCAATCATGTTCGCCAGCTTACAAGTAAACATGGGTAGCAGACAATCAGTCTTCCACTTTTATATTTTTACTGATCTCACGTTGACTGCATGGCTGATCAATCGCACGACTTTGTGACTGATAAATGGGATTCAAGTACTTATAGAAATCACGAGAAATCCCTGCGTCAAATCCCAGTAACGCTGCACTAAAGGAGTATAACTAAGTGCGTCAACCTCCGCTTTTAAGAGTGAGTTTCCGGGCTTCGTTTCTCACTAACACCAAGGCATTTCATATTGGTTGTCAATCACAGAAAAACACTCGCAGACATATGCGAAGAATTTGCCGGTGATGAGTACTTTTTTGGTATCCGGCGAATAGTACAAAGAGGGTATTCGACCATCCCCACCCAATACCTAGCACTAACTGTTTTCAATTCTGCATTGCCGGTACATCAGCACTGCAAGATGAAAGCAGCTAATGCAATTACCAAAGTTTCCAATAGCAATTTTGCTGGTTGTTAGTAATACATACTTGACTCCATTTTCGATTAGGAGACGTCCTTCAAATTATTCTGAAAACAGAAGATTTGCAATTAGTCAAGCATCTTGGAGACGTGTTGACATTACAACAATATATGGTCAGCAGGTACGGTAACAGTATCGGTATCGAAAATCTCTTACTCTTTTTATCAGATTAGATAGATCCTATAATACTATACGATTCGCATTATAGCAACGCTCTTAATCTTATGCTTATTTGTGCCAGAATCTCCTAATGAAAAGGTAACTTCCAGTAATAAATTCAGAGATAAAATTTTCGTTACTGTCTGTTATTTATACCATATGCTGGCAAGTTAACTCAATCCCCACCAGCTGCATCAAACCAAAGGAAATAGTTATTCGCAGCTCCCATGTCATGCTCCGGATGTAAGTAATAGGGGTGCCGAGGGGTTACGCAACACAGCATTATGTTTGTCTAGTGCCTCTTTGCCTATGTTTCTCATCCTCAGTAGGCATTGTGCACATTGTGCGATGTACACTTGTACACTGTGCGAATGTATGGCACTGGCAGAAACTGTTTTATCCTCACTAGGCTGCATATTTGGATGTTTGGTCGAAACTTTTGCTTTTTTTGTACTTTTAAGTCATTGTTATTTGATTTCATTAGGCCTTACTTGGTTTTCATTTTCCTAAGCACAGGTGGTACTTTGTGCGTCTGCTTGGCTATACGCAACATGCTATAGATTCCCATTGCATATTGACTATGTTCAATTTGTACCATATTAGTAAATTGTCTCGTGTTGTGCAAAGCTGAGACGACAGTGCTCAACTCTTTCTGCCAGAGAATCGTAGTGAAGCTGGAGCTGGTGACGGGCGATGAATTGGATATAATTATAATTTACGGTCTTGCATCATTTATGTAAAGCTTAGTTCACAAGCATTTGCAGCTCTTCAGATTAAAGAACCTGGCACGACATCATCACATCCTCTTTAGCAACATCTAAATACCTCTTTATTATAGGCCTACTCAGCTAGCTAGTCATGGAAATTTGGGCTTATCTGATAATATAACATTTTTGTGCAGATATCGGTATCGGTTGGACCTGGAGCAAGCGAATGAAACAAGTTTGAGGCAACACATTATGGACTGGGATGCAGATGTAGAAATTTTGATTGAAAAATATATAAATGCATGGAACCAGGTAATATCTGGATATCATAGTTGCCACCTGTTGTAGACAAGGTAAAACACCGTGAACAAACAGGGCGCTGCATGTTGTTAGTGTTTCAGGAGATTTCCTGACTCCATACCCTGCTGTCAGTTCCCCAGTGGCATCATGCCTGGTAACGAAAGAACTACAAACAAAATCTACCTAGTGCTTATATTATTTCTGTCAGAAGTTTGGTGCAGTCAGTACTGATGTTGTGGTATTATCTCATATAATATATCGTAAAGAAGATTCACTTCAGATTTCACAAAGGAGCAGAGCTCCGAAAGCTTCTGAATGTTATAATTCTCAATAAACCAAGGCTGGACGTTAAATCTGTAGTGAATCTTCTTTATGATATCTATTTATCGTCCGCCATCGGCTCCGCTTTATTCTTCAATTAACCCAGCCATTAAAGAAGAATCTGATTGAACTGATGGAGCGTTCAACATCTCCATCTTCACATGATGAAGGAGCGTAACTCTGAAAATCTGTGAATCTTTTTTATGATATGAAATAATCTTGTCCGCCATTGGCTCCACTATATTCTCCATTTTACAGCATGTCATTTACTAACATGTTTTTACAGATTTATCAGAAATTAAAAGCTGTGGCTCCTGAATTCTTGCATGAATATTTCGAAAAAATGAGTTTAGACAGTCCGCTGTGCATGGTACTGCCAAGCTTAACTGGACCTGGACAATGTGCTAAACTTCTGACGGAATACCTTATTGAGACACAAAATCATTTCTTGGAGGAATGCATTGCCGTTATCAAACCCCATCAGACGTAAGTATGAATAGGGTAACTCTGCAATGAGTTTCAGTACAATGCACAGGAAATTTGCAGTCATACACGCTAATGTATTTTTCAGCTTGGAAGAAGTTGAGATAAGTCAATTGCATCCGACTGAACTTGTCTGCATTGACAAAAGTAAGGATCTGATCGGGATGATTGGCAAACATACCAGCTATAAAATTCACATCGATGATGATTGTAGACGTCATGAAACAACATATAATGTGGAGGCATTAGAGAAACAGGTAACTGCTGCCTGCTAATATCTTCAATGCATTTGCTAGTACTCATTAAAAATTTAAAAACGACTGTAGCTCTGGATATGAAGGGGGCACCACACTCTAAATATGATTGTGGTTTGAATAGGATTTGGAATCATATGTAGAGATGCGATGAGTATCAGCAAAGTTTGGAGCAGGGTATCGGAACGAAAAAGAACGGTTACCGCTTGATTTTTGTGAACCGTAGCCGAACTGTTTTTTTTAATTTCCCAATAAAACGGAACGAAACCGTTGTGGCATTTTCCTGGTTACCTTTTTTTTAGCAAACGGCTACCGTTTTTCCAAATGGAGGTGCCAACGGTTTATCTTTTTGAACCATCCACTAACATTAACATGTTTCCGCAGTCGGTTGAATTATCTCACTCTTTAAAAAGTGAATTCAGCCCTGCCGCACTTGGTATTGAAAGAAAGGTCTCAACACGTCAGCTCGGCACACGAGCAAAGCGTCGACGAAAATTAACAGGGCGAATTCAAATCCTGTTATAAAATTCTTTAAGTACGATAACGATAAGTCGGTGTGTCAAATCGCAAATCGCGCACAGTCATTGTCTTGAAAACATGCCGCCAATCTGGAAAGGCAATTTCTATTACTGATAGCCGCGCGCTTATATCTTGACTGATGATCAAGACTTGTTGCTTAAAATTGTCGCAAGTTATCATTGCACACAAATTCTCAGGGATGAATAGACTTAACAAATCAAAATTCAAGTGTTTAATTTTATCGTAAGAATTTCGATTTAAAACTTTTTCTTGCGTACACTAAAGTGACGGGTATATGTGCCGATAAACATGGTTATTTTTCGGCGTATCGCATCCGCAACAAACTAAGGATTTCCAGTATTTGAACCGCTCTAGAACCGGTTCACTGATGGGCGTAAACCGGCAACCTCTCTCTATGGACAAGCAGGAACGAAATCTGAACAAAACCAAAACTTTCGTTTTGGCAAAAACCGTAACCAAACCGTAACCGTTTTTTAGATCCGGTTAGACACCCTGGTTTGGAGTAACGGTTTTGGCTGACATTAGACCGATACGATTTGAAAAATTGTTGGCCAGAGCCGGTAATTAGCTAGGCCTACACTTTCATGGTTTTGGCAAGGCATATGGAATTTTTTGGTAACAGTCATTCTTCACAGACCACCACGGTACCACAGTATTCTTAAATTTGTTTGAATAAAACCAAGAGAAAAACTTAGTAGATTGATTTCTTGCCGTGACCTTTTCCTGGTTGTTCGCCAATTGTTCATTGCTGAAAATTTGCTGAGATTTTCATCATATTTCATCACATTTACTACCGTATTTCATATATTAAAAATGTGATGATTCACACAATCAAAATGCGAAGAAATCACCCACGATAGAAACTGCAAATTGTCATGTTTCGCTAACAATAGCTTTATCACTCTTGACAGGTCCGTGAAAAGTACGTCTTGTCCAAGAAGCTTATTAAAAAGCATGTATGTTGAGTCTTACATATATTGAGCATTTAAAGATTAATAACCTGTCATGTATAATTTAGAGCCTTTCTTACATGAAGTACCCACAAGATGTTGGGATTGGAACAGATTGGAAAGCTGTCATGTTCAGCATAAAACAGGTAAGAAAATTGTGCAATCTATATTAATAAAAGAGCCTGTTTGTCTGTATGTATGTATGCGTGTCTGTCTGTGCACGAACCATCTTTTTTATTACTGAAGCTATCGCCATAAGATTTTACAGGGATATAGGGAAGGACGTTATGCATTCGACCAGGTGGTTTTTTAGTTCTTCCATCATGTATTTCATAAGTTATACATTGCCTAATGCTGCTATTTCCATGTTTCAAAGATGAACATTTTAGTTAGCTTCTGTCATCTAGCGGAACAATTTCTTCACCACTTCTGGTCGTGTAAGGTGGCCTGGCTACAATGTTCTGCTTATGTACCATCCTTCAGTTTGATATCTTAGATATATTTCACACGGGTTTAGATAATGCATATGACAAGTGATTCGAGGAGCCATTTTCTTTCGTCAATAGAAGAGAGCGATGCGTCTCACGCACGATTAAATGGAGGTCGCATATTTCGCTTAGGGCTTCAACAACATATGTTGAATCGCCCGAGTGAAACTGGGGTAGCCAGCTTGTTACCAATAATTGTGTAGGCTATCGATTATATCTGACTCTGTCCATTCGAACAAAAAAATACAATAACAAGGTATTACTTAGATACTGTAACATATTCACCGCCTTCATTATATACTAGCTTGTTAGCCTGGTTATACTCATGGTATGTGGCATGACGTAGCGTATGTGAAAATTCTCACTATATTCGTGGTGCTGCCAGTTCGATAATCCCAACAGGTTTACCCCAGTATAGGATGATTTTGACCTTGCTTCACATTTGGTATTATGGGGTAGGCACCCCGCTTCGTCACATAGGCCTAGTTATCACTATCAGTAGACTTACATCCTGTCACCCAGCAGCATATTCATATCATATTGTCAATACTGTGCGGTGGTTGCGTTTCGTGCTTGTGAGGTTAGAAACACCTTTTCTGTGAGGCGTATGCGTTACATCAGGTGGCGCTCCGTTCAAAGGAGCAAAGCCTCTTCCTAGAAATACAGAAATTATCCTGCACTACTGAAAAGGCAACTTGGCATTTTTGTCAGATAGATAGCAAAATAGATTTGTGTGTGCTTGCTGTTTGCTCCATCAAATGCTCTCTCGCTATAGAATAAAAGTTTAGTGACTTAACGTGTTGCGACTACCTCTGGTGGTATGTGGTATGGCCTATTCTACGTCCTTGCCTAGTTTCACAGCCAGACTCCTAAAAACAGCAGAGTTGATGTCAACAAACTTGTCTAGAGTGCATGTCACGTCAGGCTACCCAGTTACTGCTTTGACAAACCAATGTTCCTAAGCATAACTCTTGGGTATCGTAAGACTATTTGCCTAGTAGTGGCAAATAAACTATCTCTCGTTCTCTCTACCAGGCTCCTCTCACCGCTGCGCTTCAACAGAAATTGGACTCAAACGTTGCATGCGTGCATTCTGCAGAACTATGTGAAGCTGTCCGCATCCTCACCAATGCAATTAGTTTTCTTGCAATGGTTCGTATATGAGCTACAAATTGCATATTATATATCGGTGTTGTGACCAAGTTATTAATTCCGAGTCATCTGCGAGGTCTAGTCACAGAGACCTGGAGTCTTTCAGTATATTAAAATAAATCGGGGTCTCACAAGTCAAGTAGAATCAGAGAGTGCTCAAGTCTAAATTGGGGTAAAAATCATACATACATATTACATCCGACATCCAACATTTTCCCTAAAACTGTGCAACTCGTGTTATTTCGTCAAATCAAGATTGGGCTTTTCTTATTAAGGGGAATTTCTTTTTTCATTGAAGTCGTAGATGCAATCTCTTAGTATCATGTTTGTATAGGATATTTTTTGAAAATATCTAGAAAGGATCTCTGACAAACTTTTCATATCAGAAAACATTAACTAATTCCATGAACCGTACTGACCAAATATATGAATTCTATAAAATTTCAAAGCATGTCTCAAGTCTAGTTGAGCACTTCATCCCTAGTGACTCAAGTAAAATTCATCCTGAAATTATGACGAAATGGCTCAACTCGTTATAATGCTGTATATAAATTTCAGGTAAAGTCACTACCCCAAAAGAAACTACAACAGTTTCTTGAGAAAGATTTGAAAATTTTCTCTCGAAGAATCGCTATCATACCAGGAGATGTTGAAATCACACATACATTGTCTCTTTACCAACGACTTACTTGGCATAAAGCAGTGATTTTCGTCAAACAAGGCTTACATCCATATAAAGAGGCTCTTGCTGCAGGTGAATAATTTTCTTCTCTTCCACTTTGAAAACTGTGGAATGTTGTTTGAAAGATTTAATTTCAGCCTTGCCTTAAAGACTAGATTGCTTCTTAATGAAAATATTAACTCGTATGATGTTACTGGGCAACTCAATATCCACTGTCGACTATCCACTCGTAAATTTCATACTCTGTGAAATCTATATCAAGTTATCCTTTTTTTTGTTATTGTCATTTGTAAAAACTGATGTGATGTCATCTTTTTTTTTAAGTTAAACAAGAACCTATCCCGGATGGGACGATTCAAAAGACCCAGGATGCACTTGAAAAAATCGACACAGCAGTCCTGCAACAAAGAATGAATGAGATTTTGATCACAGGCGTTGCTACTGACGAAGCCAGGAAAGCTGACTGGAGGTTAGAAAGGACACATTGAGTTGGGGATAGTAGATTGGTGTCGTACTTATAATGGAATAGCTTCGCCGCTATTGAGTCACAATGTGTCCGCTCGATCAATTTTTAGCCTGCCCCATCCCATTAGTAATGGTCTCTGATCAATATGCATTAAACTGATGATACTTCAAGGAAAATTTCGAAAAGACATAACCTATATTTGTTGCAGCAGTCCAAAGTGTTTCATCACAATTTTTAAAGCCGCTCAATCTAGTAAATTTCGGATTATATGATAAGCACATATTGACCTCCTTGAAATCAATAGTTTAATCATACCTAATATAGATCAGAGGTAGGCTTACTGTGTTCGTTTCCTTTATTGACATGAGGCAAACGAGAGATACTGAAATTGGTATCTTCAGCCCCTCTACTATGTAATCAGCATTATTAAAGTGGGGAGGTCATTGGAAATATCTGGCAGCCCACCCGACGGCCTGTGGCCAGCTTTCCATTTGGGAATGGCACAATGTGCGTCTTGATATTTAATTTTGTGAGTTCATAAATTTTCATAATTCGTGTCGTCATTTTGACGTCAAGATGTCATAACGACCAAATTCAATAGGAATATTGCCTCAGACTCTAACGGTAAGTGTGGAATCGGCGATGTGTAAGTTGACCTGGACCTGACGTAGGCCTACATAACCAACGCATTCGAAAATGCTTTAAATTCCAAAAAACAATTTCGATGTGTTGTCCTTTGTGCAATTTACTGACCACTTACTGTGTTTCAGCTTGGTGGAAGATGTATTCCCATACATTCAACTATTGGACGATTCTGATGATGATTCGTGGTACATCCACCTTCCAGAAGAACTGTGCAATAAGCATCTGTCTCATTTGTTTCAGTTGACAGTACTTTTCCGGTAATGTTCGTTTGCGCTTTCATGCAATTACATTCTTTTAGAAACATTCCTTCATTCTATCAAGTTCTTTACATCCATAATTCTGCCTAAGACTACCATTTTGTAATAATCAAGTTAGTTACATGTGTGATTAAAATTCTGCCACCCGATAAGCCTGCTGAAAGGCTTACCTTGATTCATGTGACAAAATCAAGTTTCTCACGTTTGTATATTTTCATTATCATATGCCGCCCAATAAAATTTTGCTCAGCGAAAAAATATGCAGTGAGAGTCAAGAGGGACATATAGGCTACAAGAAGGCGGTTATTAGGGTTTGACTGTCCGCATTCCGATCGGGAATTTCCGAGTTCCATTCGGAACCGGATTTACCAAAGAGTAAACTGGTATCCGCTTTATTTATGCTTGGCCATCAGCATCGGGGGGGTTGCGATATTGTTTCGGAGTCCGGACTATACCATAAGTATCAACGTTGCTGTAACCGATATGACCCTTGCGTACATGACGTAAACACTAAGCAGTGGAAAACGCCATAACAGAAATGTATGATATTGTATGGTTTGTAGACCGCCGCGGTTCTAAAATGTCAAAGAACGCGCTTGGAGTAACGGTGGGGCACACCATGGCCTACTAAAGCACCAGGGTTGGGCGACAATGTCGGAAATACGGCAGGTCATGTCGGAGATACGGTAGGTATGATGTCGGAAATACGGTAGGTCATGTCGGAGATACGGTAGGTATAATGTCGGAAATACGGTAGGTGAGTGTCGGAAATACGGTGGGTCGCGAAAATGTCGGAAATACGGTAGGTCGAAAATCCGGGAAAAGTAGAGGATTTGTGGTAATAATAAAGGGGGATTAGGCTTGAGGTTGAGGGGGGGGAGAGAGAGAAGTATTAGTAGTCCAAAGTACATGAAATCATATTATTTGTATCCGGTATTGACAGGGTGGCCCGATATGAGATTGGGGTATTTAACGCATCGTTGGAACTTGAAACTTTTGGCAAATCTTATCGAAAATAGGCCTTGGGCATATTCAAGAGATGTGTGGTGAAATGTGTGCCTCCGCTAGATGGTAGGCCAATCATGCAACTCCATGTACCGATACACCGTGTCCCGCCGATTACGAAACAGCCAAAAATCATCAAATCGCGACCGTAGGCTATATTGCAAAAAATCGTCCGCTCTGCCTGAATTTCCAGTAGGCTATATATAGCGTATATACGTGACATCAACTGTCGTATCTAGGACATCGGACTTGCCCTAAATTCCCTGATAGCATTACCCATTAGTGAGTTATGCCAAATGAGACATAGAATATTAAGTAGTTCATATCTCAAACGGAATCGATAATTGACCAGCGGTAACAAAATACCCTCCTACTGTTCCGATCATAAAACAACAGTCCCACTCTACCGACCGCAAGCCGAGGCATGCGGATATAATTCGCTGACGTAATTCTGGGAGACATTGCGCCACTCGAATCGAGAGGTCAGGCATTCCGTACGCTTAAATATGAAATGGCACACGCCGCTGTTGAATGACTTATATAAGATTATGTTCCACCGCATGGAAACAAATTCGCAATTATTCGTCGTGACTTGAAAAGACATAAGAAACACTTGCCTCAGGAATTTCAGAATGAACTTGACGACAAATCCATCTTGAAAGCGACGATGAGGGAGAGGATAGACTGAATGGGACGGATGGACTGGATGAGATGGATGGACTAAATGGGAGTAGGCCTAATTTTGCGCTTCATTGTTAATATGATTTCGTTTTTGCATATAGTTATTAGTTACCGCATTCCATTGTTTTCATGCCGTTTCATTTGACGCTTCTTTTTGACGTATGAACTAGATAGGCTACTGATATGGGGCGTTTGAGTGGGCGAACGTATGAGCTACAGAGGGCTGACGCCTATGACGATTTAATTTCTATGCGAAAAATCAAAGGTTTGAACGTCAGTACAATGCAGTAGATTGCGTTAGCCTATGAAATGCATACAGGCCTAGCGGCCTACCAAGCAGGGCCGGCGTTTGGAGTAGGCGGGTGGGGATTTAATGATTTCTGGCTGTTTCGTAATAGGCGGGACACGGTGTATCGGCACATGGAGTTGATTGGCACACCATCTAGCGGAGGCACACATTTCACCACACATCTCTGGAATATGCCCATGTTCACATGGAGGTTTGCAATTTAGCAAAGTTATTCGATTCCATCCAAGGCCTATTTTCGATAAGATTTGCCAAAATTTTCAAGTTCTAGCGATGCGTTAAATACCACAATCTCATATCGGGCCTCCCTGTAAATACCGGATACAAATAATAAGATTCCATGTAGGCCTACACTTAATACTTTCCTCTCTCTCTCTCTCTCCCCCCCCCCTCAACCTCAAGGCTAATCCCCCTTTATTACCACAAATCCTCTACTTTTTCCGGATTTTCGACCTACCGTATTTCCGACATTTTCGCGACCCACCGTATTTCCGACACTCACCTACCGTATTTCCGACATTATACCTACCGTATCTCCGACATGACCTACCGTATTTCCGACATCATACCTACCGTATCTCCGACATGACCTGCCGTATTTCCGACATTGTCGCCCAACCCCTTCTCTACTAAAGTACGGCCTTACACCCAGCCTAATGGGCGAAAAATTAGAAGGCTGGTTATCCTATCCATCCACCCAAACCACACTGTTAGGAAAACGCGCGATCGGTAACGCACATGAACCCTAAAACACGAAGTAGTACGTAAATGTTGTATATTGCATTGCATGTGATATACATATAACTCAAAGTAGCAATTAAAAGCGAAAAATGAGATTCTGCCAACACGCCTCAATTCTTTTCCCTTTGCCTTTGTTTGAATTGCTTGAGCGAGTCTTCTCTGAGAGAGGCGTTGGTCAACTTCTGTTTGTTATTATAAAAGATGTTGACAAGCTTTTTATATGCAACTGCTGTGCATTTTTCACCATGGATGGCGCAACCAATTCGTGAAGTACCCAACACAACTTCTAGTAAATGCAATGCTGCTCGTCTAGCAGGAACAGAACTGTGTTGAGATATAAGCTTGCTGCTAGAATCTAATGCAGCAAACACGTCAAACACACAGTGAGCAACTTGTAGGGTAGGCATTGACAGCTTGCACCTGTTCAAATGCCTGAAATATTCAGGAAATTCTTCTTCATCTTCACCGCCATCACTTAACAGGGATAATGAGCACCCAAAGCACATCATTAAACTAGCAATACGTTTGGCTATAAAGCCAGCAACAAAATATGCAACCTCTTTTGTTTCATCTGAAATTGAAGATTCAGAGAAATCGTAAGCAAAGATGTCAACGTCATTCTGAAATTCTTGAAAAGCGGCTGCTGTAATATATTTAATGAAGTTTCAATACAAAAACGGCAAAAACAACAACAACAGAAAGGTAATCCGTCTCAACACCTTCTCTTCTACAAACTCCAAAACCGTCACTGTCGCCAGCGCTTCTCTCTTCCACTTGCAGAATCTGTAGTGGGTCTACTGCTAGCATCCTGCACACTCACAGATAACTTTGAACGACACGACTGTGGAAGGGCAATAAATTCCTGATAGCAACTTGCAGCGCAAAGGTATCATATTTTAAATGATGTTCCTTTCTTATCTGGAGAATTCAGTGACATTTCATCAACGTTTCTGTCTTGAACAGGATTAAATTTTCATCGAGTTCAGTTGGCCTATCGCCATGCAGACAGCAAACGTAACCTGACAACGAAAATTTATAATAGCAAGGACGAATAAGGTATAGGGCCCTACTATAACTACCCAAACTCAACATAAACGTGCCGAATGCAGTGGGACTAGGGTTGAGAGCCATAGAGTTGCGATTCTTCTACTTGACCTAGTCTATGTGGCAGAGAGGACTAAAAATAGATGCAAAGTGGCTTCTGAGCACACACAATTCTACTTCTGTACCAGGCTAATGTTGCTACAGTACAGCCCTTGGCCTAGTAAAACTGTACCGTCACCAAGACACCATAGCCTACTACCTTCTGTACATTCATCATCATAAACGTACAACATTTGTTGATTTTCACTATAACCGTACGACACTCACTTTTTTGACTCTCCACAACTTCTGCACGCTGCTCCGTCTCGAAAGTCGCTTCGAAGACACTATACCCAACGGCCAAGTACACTGAGCGTTGAGCGATCAGCTGATGATAACGATCGCTGAAGCGTTGCGAAGTAGGTGTTGCCAGATATGGTTTTATTTGCGAATTTCTATCGGCAGGCTTAAAACCGTTTTTTTCTCAAGTACAACATCCCTTACTATTTGGCTCATTCATTCATTCTGCTTTTTCACGTGCGATCAACAAGTAGGAGAATCGTTTGATGTATTTTATGAACGTCTACGGAAACTGGCAAAGACTTGCCAATTTGGAGAATTGGAGAATGAGCTGGTTAGAGATAGAATTGTGTGTGGACTTTATGATATGGCACTGAAAAATAAGTTGCTGCAAGATGCGAAGCTCACTCTTTCATCGTGTGCTGCGGCATGCAAACTGGCTGAATCAACCTCAGCGCAGCTTGAGAAGATGACTCTGAAAGATAGGCCTGCAGATACTACTGCTGAAGTATACTCAACTAGTTGGCAAAAGAAAAGACGGCAGTATCCGTCATTCACTAATGAACCATTGCCACAAAGGCATCGAGACGATATGATTTCAAGGCCTGGTATGACAAATCTGAAGGTATGCAAGTTTTGTGGCGAGAGACATCTTTTTCAGAAACGTAAATGCCCAGCATATGGTAGCGTTTGTGCTCGCTGTAAAGGAAGAAATCATTTTCCTTCGCAATGTTTCCGGCGTGTGTCTTTGTTATCACACGAACAGGCCGCGGGCACCGAGACCTCGGATGACCGCGAGGTTCTAACACTTGAACATGTCAGTGCTACTGCTGATGCGGTTTATTCCAATAAGGTATTTGCGAAGTTGTGTTTGGCAGGCACACTAGTTAAGTTCCAAATCGATTGTGGCGCCACTGTCAATGTTCTCTCAAAGAAGGACTACTGCGATATCTATATAAATAAAAGAGCCTGTTTGTCTGTCTGTTTGTCTGTTTGTCTGTCTGTGCACGAATCAACTTCTTTATTACGGAAGCTACCGCCATAACATTTCACAGAGATGTAGGGACGGACGTTATGCGTGCGACCAGGTGGTTTTTCAGCGCTTCCGACATGTATTTCTCAAGTTATACGTCGCCAAATGGTGCTACTTCCACTTTTCGCCACGCGGAAATGAGAGATGCACTTTTAGATCGCTTCTGCCATCTAGCGTAAATATTTCTTCATCACTGCTGCTCGCATGATATCTCTCAACGGTTACCTTTCATCTACGGTTTAACGTGATCTGCGTGCGAGCAGGTGCTTCCATCGTGTATTTCCTGAGTTATACATCGCCCAATGCTGTTATTTCCAGAACAGTAACAGACTCGGAATTTTTCCGTTTATGAAATTACTTTAGTGATCATTCTCAAGAAGCCGCGTTTTCGTGTGTAGGAATAGTCCAGGACAGTACCGGTGACAAAATTTTAAATTCCACTTTCCGGTAGGCAGAATGTGGTCAGGACTGTAACAGACTCAGAATTTTTTCGTTAATTAAATTACTTTAGTGCTGTCTGTCAAGAAGCTGCATTTGTCATTGTTAAGATGCTTTCATTATATATGCATGATACGGTAGTCATTAGCGTTCATGCCTGGCCCAAGAAAAGCGCGGAGGAGCCTTTTTTCCCATGGCAAGAGACGTAGGACTGCTACCAATGCCTCTCATGATATTCAGGATCAGTAATACTTTGACAGTAACATGCCATCCCAAACTCAGGAGGCCAGTTGGGTGGCTGAAGACATACACCCCCACAGTAGTTCGAGTCAGAATAGTGCTCAAAGAATGGCAATTGCTAGGGTTGCAGAATCTCCGCGAACGAGACAACTTCGTCGTCAACATGATGCTGCACGAAGGGCACTATCCAGGGCTGCAGAGTCCCCACGTTCCCATCAAAACCGTCGTCTTGCAGATGCTGAAGCGAGAACAGTTTCCAGACGCCGAGAGTCGCTTGAAAACCGTCAAACGCGTCTTCAAACTCTTGCAGCAAGAACAGCTGCAAACAGGGCTGCGGAATCACCACAGACTGACCAAACGCGTCTTCAAACTGATGCTGCCAGAACAGCTGCCACCAGGGCTGTGGAATCACCGAAGACTCATCAAACGCGTCTTTAAACTGATGCTGCCCAACTTGCGATATCAAAAAGGAAAGTGAACGAGGAAAGCTGCTACAGTCTACAAAGTTGATTGTTTGGGATGAATGCATCATGTCTCACAAAGGCGCCTTCGAAGCTGTGGATAAAACCTTACGCGATTTGCATAAGAATGATCGAGTTATGGGAGGGGTGACGGTTTTGCTTGCCGGTGATTTCAGGCAGATATTGCCTGTCGTACCGAGGGGAACAATGGCTGATGAAATGAGTGCTTGCCTGAAGAACTCTGTGCTGTGGCAAGACATTCAGTGTTTGAAACTGACAACAAACATGCGCGTGCACCTACATGGAGACGCAGAAGCAGGCAGATTTGCAAGCAAACTTCTCGAAATAGGTAATGGAAATTTACCACTGGATACCGAACAACAGTTGCATCACATAACTTTTGGAATTATGGTGGCTTCTGCCATTGAGCTCATTGATAAGGTTTATCCAAATTTTCTACAAAATTTTAACAATCGCGACTGGCTATGTGAGAGAGCTATCTTAGCACCGAGGAATGATGCTGTAAACAGAATTAATCTGGATATTCTTGACCGAATACCTGCAGATGAAAAGGTGTACTCCTCCATCGATTCGACACTTGATCAAGACGAAGCTGTCCATTACCCAGTTGAGATTTTGAATTCGTTAAACCCACCTGGAATGCCAGCGCACACACTTCGTCTCCAGCAGGGTAGTCCAGTCATACTTTTGCACAATTTGGACCCGCCAAAACTTTGTAATGGAACACAATTAGTTGTTATGAACTTGCACCGCAATGTTATTAAGTGTGTCATTATTACTGGAACCTCTAAGGGGGGAAAATGTGTTTGTGCCAAGAATTCCACTCATTTCATCTAAAAACCATTTGCCTTTTGAGTTCAAGCGCCTGCAATTTCCTTTGCGAAGTTGTTATGCAATGACAATAAATAAAAGTCAAGGCCAAACGATGAGTTATCTGGGGCTTGAGTTGAGTGATCATTGCTTCTCCCATGGCCAATTTTATGTCGGATGCTCAAGAGTTTCTTGCGAACAACATCTGTTCATTCATGCCAAGGTTCCAGGTTACACTAAAAACATTGTATACAAAGAGGTTGGCTACCGAATAGCACCTCCAGTAATTCACGGGTCTAATCACTATTAGGACGTACAAATATGTAGACAAAACAAAACGAGAGAAATTGAAGTTTACACGTGATAACCAGCCTCAGGCCAAAGCGTAACCTCAGCACAACCAATCATTCGCGACAAACTATCGGCAGGTTAACATCTTATTTTATAAACTACCGTAGAAACGCTATCGCTCATAAGCGAAGCATAGGACGTAACCATTGTTTCAGATACAAAGCCAATCATGACCGACATGAAATGGTTGATCGACCATGAAGTATTCACGGACAAAGGCAAAATGATCGCCTTTTTAAGAAGCCGTAACCTACTATCTAAGCAACAAAGGTGTGAGTGCGGATTTCCAATGAATCAAGAGAAGGCTAAAGGAAGTATCGACGGATTAGTTTGGAGATGTCAGAACCAGAGCTGCAGAACAAAGTACTCCATAAGGTTAGGATCATTCTTCCATCAGAGTAAGTTAAGCTTACGTCAGATAGTGACCATCCTCTATTACTGGTCTATTGAATCGGCTTTTAGAACGATTTCTAAAGAAGCCGCGGCCAAGAATCAAACTATTCTACGTTGGGTGTCTCGTGTCAGAAAAGTCATTAGTGTAGAATTGTCCAAAAACCCACCACGTGTAGGAGGAAGGGATCCTTCTTCTAATGCAAGGATAAAGGTTTCCATTGATGAAACCTTAGCGAGTAGACGGAAACCGACCAGAAATCGCCACGGCCGTATTCCACCACAAGTTTGGTTATTTGGAGCTGTAGATGCACTCAATAATGTTGCAATAGAGATTTGTGACCCAGATCTCGGGAGAACCGCGGCGGTTTTAATCCCAAAAATTAAAAGACTAATTCGTCCTGGGTCTCACATTTTCTCTGACGAATGGCGGTCTTACAACTCGATTGGTAGCCTCAAGGGATATGACTACGTACATACAACCATAAACCATTCACAGCATTTCGTTGATTCACTAGGCCAAAATACTAACCATATTGAATGTTTATGGTCTTTACTGAAAAAAAGCTTTTCTAGATCCTTCGGCGTTCGCAGGACGCGATTACAGGAATATATAAACGTATTTGTGTGGCGATACTCGCGTAAAGACAGGAAGGACTTTTATTTTGATGAAATCATGACCTCCATAGCGAATGTGTATCCATTGGAGTGATAACTAGGTCACAAACAACTATGTCATATGTAAATATTTTGAAATTACAAAATCAAAACATGTCACACGATGAGTGACCTTGTATAATTAACATTACAACATGACCATATTAGTACGCGCAGGTGTACACATTCCAATTAATGTATAAGATAGATATACAGAAAAAGAAAAAGAGATATCACAACGAATCGACTATAAGACTTCACGAACCCGACCATAGAGCACATTCGTCAAGCATCAGTGAGAAGGCAAACACTATCGAAGACTTCCAACAGCAAGATTTGTATCAGCGGCTTCAACCAAAGTTAAGAATAGCTTTCGCTTATACAAATTCAAGGAATCCAGGTCAGATCTTGATTTTATATTATAACTTAATCATCAACCTTGCACGAGATAGTCAGTGTAACGTGAGATAGCCAATCGTTAAGAATTGGGACATTAGGAAATAGAGGCGGTGGCCATACAGCAGTGATCATAGATAATATTAAATCATGTCATTATCTAAGCAACATCCAAGGAAGGATAGGATTAAACCAGTTCAATTGTCAGAATCTCTATATGAATGCCCACTTTGTGACAATGCAGTGGGCAGCCAAGAAGAAATTGATAATCACGTGTTGAATGTTCACAACGTATCCATCGAAGGGCCGCAGCAGTGTCTATACTGCAGCGAAAATTTCCCAAATAGAATGCAACGTAGAACCCATATGGGAAGAGAGCATGGCATTGTAGCGGATACACCCCTCAATTGTCCAAAATGTTTGTCACCATGCACAAGCGCCGCATTTTTAATAACGCATTCTGAGGTACACCGTGCCCAAACGGCAAGAGATCACCGGTATTTTTGCATGATGTGTCCGGTCACAAAAATTGAAACCTTCCACAGCAGTGCGTATTTAAAGCTTCACATGGCTAGTAAGCATTTTTTAAATAAGCCCGTTTGTATGGAGTGTGGATTTGCGTTTCCTTTTGAAGAACAATTACTAGAACATTATGAGATCCAGCACAAATCAGATAATAGCAGCAGTTTCGGTACTAAAGATGCTAGATGTCCCACCTGCAGACGCATTTTTCAGTTTCAATTTCAATTAGACGCGCACTCAGTGGTATGTGAGATTGTGGAATGTGAATATTGTTACTGTTTACAAAGCATACATAATCCTGAGCAGCATGTGTGCGGGGCTGCCACCTTCGCAGATGAAACCGACTTGCACGCACGACCACGTTCTGTCGTTGTACACCGGAGATACCCTAATACGAGTAGTATTGAAAGAACTAATTTGGCACGCTCTGCGAACAATCGCCCTCCTAAAAAGCTGGCTAAAAAGGCCAGACTAATTGAGGATACCAATTCTGAATCAAGTAAAAATGAAGACGAAGGCTCCTTATCGCCTTCGCCCGAAATTCTATGTTAAAAAGAGAAACAGTAAAGGGTTCACTGACTCGCAGCTTGCAGGATTATTGTTTACTTTGAATTAAGATAGTTGAGAACATTGGTAGTAAATTTTAGATGACTCATAGCTTATAGAGTTCTGTTTATTTTGAACAGAGTTATTAGGTAACCTTAGTAGTATTTAAATATCCTAGACATTCGTACTTTCAAAAGACTGTTTACTTCATGACTTCTCCACCAATTCCAGCAGAATGGGTAGTCTTTGCGATATTATGTCTTATCGCAGCAAGTCTAGTCTTGCAGTTTTGTGGCCTATTTATTTATACACATTATCACTGTGTATCGTTGAGACGGCAACACAACCGTTTCCTCAAATAGGGATAAATCAATCCATGATTCCCATAAAATCGCTCGCAGACGTTTCACAGGCCTTTGCAGTCGATAGTATTGATAGATTAGGCACTGATTGGCGCCGCATAGACCAAAATAATTGGCAGATATATCCTATTCATGACATTTGGCAAATAAACACAACCGTCCAACCACAAAATCCAGGATTGTTCTATAGTCGTATCTCAGGGTTTGTGGTAGCGCAATCAAGTACATTCCGTGACGCCTATTTTCCTAAGTCATACTACTGGAATGATGATAAATTGCTTCAATTAGAAAAATCGTGTTTGTGTCACCGCCGCATATCGCAAATCCTTCCGAAATTATCTTATCACGCTCTAGAACAGGACATTACGTATCGCCGTGATAGTCAAACCGGGAGGCGCCATTTATGGGCCTGGCAAGACATCCCGAGCGCAGATGTGCTCGCACAACTGAATCCGTCGAATCGCCTATCTCAACATATGACTGTATATCGACTTATGGTACTCAAGCTATTCAATAATTTTACCACAGTGAATGCGCGCTGTTCGCGAATTACTCGCCGCTATCATGGAACCGAGAGGATCACAAGACTCAAAAATCCTATTGATATCGATTGGCACTCTCATACATTTACTGCAGAAATCCCCTGGCCTGATCCACGGCGCGCCAATCATTCAGATCTCACATCACCGCTCGAAATTGAACTCGCTACACGAATTAACGATATTTCCGCTAAATATTGGGCTAGTAGGGGATTCCCCGCCGAAGCAAATCGTAATTTCACAAAACAAGGAAATAATGAGCTAGACATTTGGTCAACTACAACGGCTTGGCCGACTCCGGTCACTAAAGCACGTTGGATTAGTACCACAGTAGCTAGTAGACCACCTAGGCCACGACGCAGATGGGGTGCGCGAATAGTATGGCCCAGAGTCTCCGTACATGGGCTGGAAAGAATCCCAAATGCAGCGAAAGAACGCGAATATAACAAAATGGTAGCAAGAGAAAAGCAGAGGGATTTAGACTTAGCATATGACCCATTAAGTGAAGAAAGTCAATTCGACAAAAAACGCCGAACAGTAAAACACACTCGTCTAAACACGCCTTACATACAGCCAACGGCACCTCCAGATAGAATGACATTTCGCAAAATACAATGTGAGTTCGAAGGAAATGTCTATCCAGAAAGAGAATTTCAAGAATTACCCGTACAAATACAAGAAATATATCCAGATCACTTATGGTTCAGTCCAAGTCACGATCCAAATAAGGTAAATTATCAAGATTTATATCACCTCGAGAGCAATGAATATTATCAGAACGTCCTGTTGGGACCTAAAAATGTAACAACGATTACAAATAACATTCAATGGGATAGTCATGGCGCGCCTTTGCGAGCAATAAATGTTTTCAACCAAATTGTGGAGAAATATTTGCGTAAGCAATGGTCGCCTGTCACGCTTTTTCTGGGAAAAATTCAAAATCCGCCTGACCAGTACCTCGGTTCGCTACAATGGATTCAGGCAAGCGCGTACAATTCCGTGCAGAATAAAGTAAAAAATTTCCGTGACAACAACAAAACTATCTCAGCATGCTACCCATTCGATTATTTTTTGGCAATACCTTCTGCGGTAAAAACAGACTTGCAGTGTCAACGTAGGATTGCAGAGAATTCGCATTGCCAACAACCTATAACAGGCGCAAAGGGTAAATTAGCTTTTAGACAACATGTTATTTTAGATGTGGCTGAGGGCAAAAGAGTTTTTCCAACACATCCCATAATAATTCCAGGATTAATGAATCACCAACAATTAACTGTTACTCGTGTGACCTCCATATATGGCAAATCAGAAGGTAAAATAGACCAAAATACAATCAGAAAACACCGAAAAAAGAGGGCAACCGCGGCCGCCACGAAACTATTCTATACCATCTTAGGATTCGCTGGAATAGGGTTGGGGGCAGGAGAGGTCGGATTGCGGATACATGTCGATACCTTGGTAGATCGCTTACAAACAGAGGTTGAAAAATTGTCAAATTATACTATGAGACGATTTCGTAAGGACGAGGCTAAACTGGGACAATTAGGAACAAAGCTGAATAGACAACATATTATAAATCGTGCTCAAAGCGAGCTGTTAGATCAAATTCTGGAAAAGCAGATTTATCGCGATCAATTGGAACAAGAACACGAAAATTTACAAGATGCACTGATCGAAAAAAATAATCAGGCGATTTTGCGACTTCAAGGGTATTTGTTCGATGTAACCACTACCATTGAAAAGCAAGCTACCATAGAAATATTGATCGATCAACTAGTATTACAAAAATTGGCAGAATCTTCAGGAAAACCCATGTTTAATCAAAGCAAAGCATACCTGATGAGATTGAGTGGGGGGGCAGTACACCTCAAAGAAGTTAAGAAGTTGCAGAAAAATTAAGCAAAGAGAACGACAAAAATGAACAAAATCTAGAAGCGGTAAATTTCGCGAACAAGGCCAGGCGCCTTAGGAAGTTATCCAACCTTACAAACACAGAGATAGCTGATCTCGTAGAGCGATTTCATAATGTCAGTAATTTCACGCTCGACTTGTTTAACTTGTCAAATCTTTACGAAGAGGATTTTGTTTGGACTAATATTGACACATATACGGGAGGCCTTGATGACGTACTAAACGCTATTGTTGAGACAGGAGGGAATATCGTAACTAATATCGGAGACGGACTAGGAGACTTATTTAATACAGGAATTGGCATATTACAACCACTTTTGACGTACGCAATACCTGTCGCTGCTGGGCTTGCAGGAACGGTAATCTTCATCATTATACTACGACATACGGTATGCGTCTCTCACGATGACAAAGCATTCGAGCCAACCACGAATGTGCTCTTACAACATTTCCCAGAAATTATAGAAAAAATCTCTATAAACGAGGACTCAGACAGCGAGGGTTATGGAAGTGAATACTATTCCACAAATCTACATTCATGGTATGAGATAGAAATGGTCGATAAGGACCAGTAGTGCAAAAATAAACGTCTTAAAATCATAAATAGCACCTCACTTACTTTCACATTTTAAGATGATAAATTATTAATGATTGAAACCACACAGTTTGTCAGGTACGACTCAGGCAATGTAAATAAACATGTTGAAACCTACGATAAATTTATTACTCATAAAGATTTCACAGTCGCTTATAATTTTAATGTTTAATATGTATTTTTACTTACTCGTACGTAGGAATCACACCACAGTGTGGGTTTACGTGACTGCGCAATTGTTTATTATATTTTCAGAATCACAGAGGAGTAGCAGTAGAGACTAAACATGTATTTTAGAATCTGCGGGGTAATCGCCCTGTTGATAGCATCGACTCATGGTCTGGCGGAAACAGAAGGAACAGAAAGCCAAAGCCAGATCGAAATTGACTTCAGCACACTCAACAGCCAAATCAACGCCGCCATGGAACAAGCACGCACGCTTGGAATGAGACACGGAATGCCCTCACCACAAGCATTAAGTATCAATGAATCATTCTTGACACATCTAACCTTGGAACTAGATAGGACATTACCTCGAACAGGCATAGATACGGCATTATCACATACCCTCGTGGGACAGTCACATAACCACGAACTAATGGAAAACGCTATAGAAGCACTCTCCATAGAATTGACAAATTACCTCCGTGCAATCGGAATTAACTTAGCGACAGTGACTACAGAAGTATACCGAGCTTGTATTCCGTGGCGGAATATAAGAAGTATATCCGAATTTACACATAGCAATGTGACACGACGAAGAAACGTTGTCTCAAGGTTTGATGGGATAGGACTACAACTAAATGAAATTGTGAAACAATCGCTCGTGGGTTTGATGACAGACATACGCACATGGAAGGAACACGCTCGTAAAATAAACGAATTATTAATCCGCGCCTGTAAGGTGATCAATACCGACATCCCTTCGACGCCTAGTCTAGGAAATAAGGCGTTGCGTCTGATAACAGTGGTAAACGCCGGAAATGCAGCCGGGCGTATGGCGAGTATGTTCGCGGATCATGTTTCCATATTGGCACGCAGCCTACACACATTTCACATGCGTCACTTGGTAGAAATAACATCAATACGGGCGTATCTTAATCCCGCCACAAGTCAGATCGACGAGATGTTTCAATCGCTGTATACAAACATAGACCTTGTCATCAACATAACAGATCACATCAATAACACATTCGGCTCGCCAGAATATGCCTTAATAGAAATTCAGGATCCACAGTTGCGAGAAAGTAATTTGGCCACAAGAATAGCGGAATGGCAACTGGAAGATTCGACCAATAGCATGACCGAATTGGAAGGCATGACCGGACATGGAATATGGATTTCCGCCGTCATTGAAGAACTGGGGGGTCACGCTCGATCAATTGCAATACAACGCCTCGGCCCACTTAGGGATATCCTAGGACAAATAAAAGACATCAGTAGTACCTTATCAAATCTGACGTTTCACTCATACGCTCATAGTTTCTCGGCGCAGCAAACGCAATTAATTCACGCTATAAATGCGCTAAATAGAATTGATAATAACAAAATGAGCAAAATCCGACACTCCCTCACCAAATGGGAGCAGACTAACTCGCTTCTTCCCGCATACATGAGGGGGCTACGCGAACATGTTTCAGACACGGAAGGGATATCAGACGGACAACGGTCACGACTGTTAAACGTCATCACCATAAGGTTAAACACGCCATATCACGCAAATAAGGCACGCTTAGGAAATCTCAGCCAGGATATCCAATTATTGAATAATGTTACAAAGTCCATAACACGTGACGTAATGAAACTTAGCTCATTCAATCCATTTAATACTGAACTAAAAAGCAAGAGATTGTCACAATTGCAACAAGTGAACTTATGGACTCTCAATGGCACTCTACCGGAAGTTTCGGTTAGTTTCGCCAATCACACTACCAACTGTTTGAGAGCTAGGGTGTACAGGCCCCAATTGACGCCAAGAAACGTCACTATTTTAGATTTATCTACCACTACTACCACCACATCGACTGTCGAAACAAGTTCAGATGTCACGACGGGAATGAACATAGATCAATTATCCGAACAATTGAACAATATAGCAAACAGCCTCCCTAGAATTCATCGCGATCTCGCCGCAACTAGAATGTTCGTCCAAGCTAATTTGGACCAATTTCAAAACGCAACACGCAACGTCACCATCGCAGGGGCTAGCACTCGCTCCCTCATACAAATAGGTCACGACACACTCCGACAGGCAATCAGATTAATATTACAGCGCATGCCAAATAACTCTGCATTGGTTCAAATTCACGACAGATTGGACAAGATAGATCGCGAAAAGCAGCTCGGTGGTATCTCATTAGAAATAAGTCAGGTTCGTAGCATATTGGATAACGCAGTAATTCAATTATATAATAATAGTTTGGTTAGGAATACGGAGAACGATCGTGTAATTTCTCAACTTAATCAATCATTGGCGAACGAAAATGACAAGATAGTAACGCTAGCAACGGACTTACGAAACTTAACTCTCACAAACCAGGTCGATACAGTCGAACGATTAGCAAATATCCTTAACACGTTAGTTTCGCAAAAGGCATTACAGCAATCCGCCATCTTGCAATTACAGGGTATCGAGTCAAATCAAAGCGCGATACAAAGTCGCTTGATGTCCCGGTTAAAAATGAACGCAGCAGCCGAAGTCACGCAAATATCCGCCATCTCAAAATTACTTTTACTCTCAGGCGAACAACATACCGCCGTTGATAGTAAACTCGACGTACTACGGAAGACACTAGCTACTAACCAACGGATAGATCAAAAGTTTATGTCAAAATTTTTCAATTTGACTTACGCAGGTCAGGTCTCTGTTGCTGAAGCTGTATGGAGATTGCAAAATTTCACCACCAGTACCTTAGCAAATAACACTAACACTTTCACCTCGTTGTTTAACGAAGTTATGAGTAGGATAGATACAAGCCAACTCATATTAGCAAAATTTCAACATAGCACTAACAAAACTATAGATGCCTTAGCTTCCACCTTGGTTTCCAAAGTAGGATTTATGCTATACGATCAAACTAGAATATTCAAGCGATTGTTGGGTGATTATGTCCATGATCTAAATGCCACCATAGCCTCTCGAAAAAGCTATGGAACCCAAATTGAATGGCTCACTAGGGCCCAGAATAGGCTTGATACGATGCTGTCCTCAGTTCCACAGACTATGACGGAAATTTATGACGGAATCGGTCGATTACATGGTACCTTGGAAAGAGCACTGTCAGAAATCCAGACCCTAGACTCTGTACTTAAGACTCATGTGAATCTGACTCGATCAAGGGCCAAGTTCGATCCGAAAGCTGCATATCAAATTATTATGCGCAAAATGCAGCAACATGAAAATTCCATTACTACAATTGATTTCCTATTGACACAGGCATATCTTCCACTCTCTCTCCTGAAACGTGATATTTCGGATTTGCAGAAACGCAGCTCCGAACTCCGTATGACCCTTGATAGTCAACAGGCACAATATAGCCATGACCAGCGTGACAAAAATATTATAATACTCTGCTCTGTGTCACTAGTGATATTGTTTTTTCTTATAACGGTATATTTATGGTGTAGATATTCCGCACCATGCTGTCAAAAACCTACCACCCGCTTCCCCACTTCCGCTCGAGCTAAGCGTGAAGCCCTCGCCTCACGTAAATATTTGAAGGCGGCGCTAGACAACTCTAAAGAGTCAAGAGCACTCTATTTACCGTAATATCATTTGAGTGTTGTGTGTTTAATTGTTCATCTATCAAATATATTGTATAATTCACGTGCCTGCATACCTCAGTCGTATTTTGTTTTAAGATATTTACATTCGTCATATCATCAGGACTATCTCGTCACGGGCAGGACCTGCACCACCTTATACCTTATGGAAAAAAATCCACTGGACAATTCAGTCACCTACTTCGCTCTACCAACTGAAACAAGCACCCTTACGAGCCGGTTCCCGTCGACAAGCCAAACTACAGTCGGCACGGTAGCCTCTACGATGGTCTGAATTCTTACATCTCCAGAAAAGCTAACCGCAAGGCCAATTGACTCTAATAACGCCTACTAACGACCGTACTTCTCCACTTCAACAGAGAGGGGGGAGAATAGAACTCAACCCCGCCAGCGGTAAAATATGTGGCGGCAATCTATGGTCAACAACCAATGTGGCGGCAATCTATGATCAACAACCAACGGCCAGCGACAAATCACGACAATCACGACAACATAATAACACGAGAAACTACAATTACGACCAGAAAAAAAGACCGAACGTGTCAGACTCATCATCTACTAAAAGCCAATACGCCATCAACGGAAGCCGAGCTCAATGTAAAGGGCAACCGACCGCCTCAAATACAATACCCAAGAGACGCTTTAGGTGAACTGCGAGTAATCCTGCCCAAACAGACTCAATGACGAGATTATCCTGGTGAAAAAACTCTCATAAAAAAATGATAAGAGCCATAAAACCCACTACAAAACTATAAAACTGAAAACCGCATAATGCGGAGAAAAAAATAATGCATGATGTAATTCTACAACGGTTTTGTGACTATGTAAATAGCTGAGAAAGTCACATTTGTATAGCCGGCAGTAGGTCGAATCCCTCAGCGGAATCCCTACACTAAACCGTCTATTTAACATAACAATTTGTGCTCATTTTGACCACTGGTAGATGTTTCCCTTGGGCATCGTAAAGCCACCCATTTTTAACAACCTGGAAGCACCGTATCATCTGGCGTATCGCCATTTGGACATACCTTGGTCACGATTATTGTCAGTAACATCCTTTACTGAACCATAGCCTTAAAAATTGGCTCGCCTTTAACTTATTGCTGTAATTGTTTCAGGTGTAATCGTGTGTATGCAATTAAGATCCGTCGTGATGCAAGCAAGAGTACCTAACCATGAGTAACTAGAGACATTAGGCCAAGTAAAGCCTGGATAAAGGACTCGGCGGGAACATCCCTTGAATCGGGTACCCTTATCTCAGTAGACTTAGTATCAATAGGCCCATGCGTTTTCTGAAATGCTTGTCTCTCGCACTCATAGGGTCATAGTGATTATCATTGCACTTTGCCCCGGAGCGTATCGTCATAAGACGTGTGTGGGGCTAGACCACTGAAAGAGTCGAGAACGACAAGGCATTGACAGAAACGTAGCGCCAATCCCGTAAATGACCCTTCTTATGTATCCTCACTATATCGTCCTGATTAAGAATTTGACCTGCAGACCAGCAGACCCTACTCTTGCTCACGACGTTTGACTATTATTAGGCCTAAGACTTGCAAGTTGATATAACCACGTCGGCTGACGCAAGTCAGTCTGATGAATGATGCAATTCTCACAAATATGCTTTCATGTAAGTTTGATATTGCACCATTAGTACTACTCTACGTCACCCTAACTTACCGAGTGAAAATCACGACCTTGAATGAATTCCTTAATGGTTATAGCTTTATGAGACTCCCTATAACACGTCCTTTGGACAAATATTAAGTAGAACGATTGACGTAGGTACCCTCGAGGCCGATTGGACCACATGTAAACCAGACCCTAACGATGAGGCAGCTAGAATACCGAATAACACCCATTTTCGCATGCCCTTTCATTATCTAAAAGCTCGCGACTCCCCCCTAGCGGCGCCAATAAAAATAAGCCCGTTTGGCATGGGATCCGAGTAAATAAGCATTCCCCTTTTGTAGCGCTGTTAAGCGCGTCACGGCCCGTTGTGACTGATACCAGTGCTGTTGAGCACGCCACAACTTAGAGCCCAGAGTGACCACGATGTTGTTGAATTAAAATTGTATTTTTGGGAATGAAATTTTGTGTTTTTATCCGCCCGTTAGCATGCATGTATTTGCCCCAGTGTTTTACTGGTTAGCTATAGTGTTAAAAGTGTTCTACCCTCGGGTCATTGGAGTATTTGGTTGTATTAAGGTCAAAAGGTCAAAGGTCATAGGCGATACGGTCGACTGGACCACTTAAATAAGTAATCTAGTACTGGATGGCTCAACAAAAGTGGAAAACCAATCGAAAGAAAGCCAAGATCATCGATCAATTCATACAATAAAGGCGAAAAGAAGGATCCAAAAGCATTTAAAGACGAACACCACAAGATTCCAATCCTGCCACGCGAGCAGCAACTCGTGAACACTGAGTAAAATAGCAAACAACTTCAAAGAATTTCTTCCATCCTCTCGATGACTGGTTGAGAACTGATTATTGTCCATTAAAAACTACGAGCTCACTCACCTTACCTGGTGCCCCGAGTGAGGATTTAAAGAGAGGAGGTGACGAAAGTCAGCTCATTAACCGGTTAATCAATTAATATGAAGCTGTGGAAGAAAAAGAAAAATCCGGCTGACCCAGCCGTAGCCAAAGAAATGGCTCAGCAAGTCCGTGATACAATGGAAGCCTTGCTAGAACACACAAACTGTCGCACCACCGCACATGAAGGTATGACTACATTGCGGAGTGAATTAGACAATCGTCTAAAAATCATAGATGATGTGGGACAAAGCATCCCACAGCTGCAAGATGCAATCGTAAAGGCGGACAAGGTGCTACGAGCTGCAGATAAAGGCTTGATAACATCGGCACTAGCAGCGCGCAAAACAACCAAAGTCGCAAAGAAAATCCTCGGTCAAGACCAGATCGAAGCTAGTGTAGATGGAGCAATTAAACATAGAGCCGAAAGACGCGGTCGAATTTCCGTACGGCCGACTGCACCATCAATGTATCCGACATTGCCACCAAAATACGAAGAATCATATAAAGATAGCCAGCGTGCTAAATCACTACCGCCACCTACTGACCGACCAAGATATTCGCCAAGTTGGAAAGACTTAAACGAGAAATGGAGAAAATTCACAGGTCCACTGGACTATACAGATTCCGTACTCCATCCTAGGACGCTGAAGGAAATGAAACAGGCAGTCAAGAAGTCTGGCGTGGCCAAAATTAACCCCGTCACATTCACACTCCAGCCAGGAGAAGGAAATGACGAGACTATACCACCAACCGCTACCACACAACACGTACCAGCAGGTGGCGCACAAGCTCAAGGAGCAGTAGGAGGACAGCCAGAAACGACGACCTCTACAGCTCCCGCGATAGCACCTCCACTACTGGCACCTGCAGAAGAAGGACCGATAGATATCACACAAGATGAAGAAAATGAGGGCATGCAGGAAGTCGTGGAGCCTCAGTTAAATACACCACTGCCGGCACCTGAATTCCATGGTAAGCTGACCAGGCTACAAAAAGACAACTTGATTGCACAAGGTTATGACCCCACGGAATTCGGGTTTCTCACAGATGAAGAAACCAGGTTAGGGGCAGCCGTTCGACAGCGGCGAAAAGCGGCCGAAACTCCGGCCCAGCCGCCCAGAGCACATCCAGGTGTCCGAAAAAAGAATCGCACAGCACTGGCAAACCCAGATAGATTTACCGAGCAATGGCCAAATCACGTTATCTTCGACGCAGAAGACGAAGAAATGTTACGAGATCCAGGAGATCGGAGGTTGACATTGACCAGACAACTACCCACGATCCCACAGTCAAATGCACGGGCATCGGCTCCACTAAGACGATCAACGACGCAGTCTCTAAAAGGATCAGACGTACCAATACCTGGACTATATAAATCCATGACTCAAAAGTCGATGCTTGAACAACTCCCGTCACCGGGAGAGTTGAACATTGTCCGGTGGTTAAAAATCGGACTGGGCATAGTACCACATGGAAAGGGCAACGAAAAAAATGATCGACTAGTGGCAAATGCACTGGAGAAGAAATTGCGAGAAGCACAAAGGAAAGAAGATGCCGATGCTATTGGCTCCTACTTCCTAGAAGCAAATCCAAACTGGAACAGAATCATCGGCGACTTAAGCGCAATGTATCCAGAAGATGATCTTGAAAAAAATACCCAGGTTGACGACTTTAGATACTCTTTTGCTTGGAATCCTAATATTCGGCCAATGAAAGCGACACTGGATGTGCTACGACGCATGAACATTGATCCAGAATCATACCCTAATGACGATTCAGAAGGCAAGCGGTTGTTCCAATATCTTCGCGCCAAGCTTCCACAAGGAATTCAAGATATCTTGGAAGATCCGACCATTCACACATGGCGTCAAGCATTGACTAAGGTCCAACGAAAATGGAACAGGATCATGAATGATGAAAAAGCACTCAATAAAGGGGTGAGCGCAGCCATCTCATTCCCTGCCATGATACAACACGCTACTGGAATCCAACAAATAGCTCCGACACAACAGGCAGTGCCGCAAACGCAGCAATCAACCACCCAAGTGGCCTTTCCAATAATGACAAGAGGGGCTACCGCGGCCCAAGCACGTAGCCAGCCGCCACCACAACCAATTCAGCAGCCAGTGCTACTGCCTCCTCAAGCGTTGAATGACCAATCACAACCGACTTCTCTGCAACACAATCAGCATCATCAACGGCGCAGTCATCAGTTAGCTCCGCAGCGACACCTACCACCACCCAATATCCGTGGCTACCCAAATCGCGGTTACAACAATCGCGGCTACAATAACCGCGCTCCTCACAACAGAGGACCACCCCGCTACGATAACCACCGAGGGCAAAGAGACACTTACCGCCCGAGACAGATGTCTGAGCCACCCAGGTCGAACAACTACGCTTTCGGCTACAATAACCAATTCAATAATAGACCAGCAGCAGCTGGCCCACCAAGGGCGGATCATTACGACCACGCGTACCATGCTCCACCAAGAATCAACGCAGACACAACTACTCCGGCATCAACCAGAGAAGCACGCGATATCGCCATATCTCAAGGTAAGAATTATGAATTTTGGAAATTACCTAATGTATTTCAAGACTTGGGCCTGTATACCAATCCAGCAAACGGCCAGTCACTGTCAGTTTGTTATGTCTGTAGGTCGCCCGGACACAGGGCGTCAGACTGCGTCGCGCACAAACTCCTGTTGCTAAATAACCAGGTACAGCCCCATAGAGAAAACGGATACCAAGTCACTCCTCGCATGAGAGCAGTGGCAGACGATAGACTAGAGGACGTGCGCCGTGATTGGGGTGAATGGCTTGCAGGGCGCAACTTGTTAAGATACAGGTTTAGGACCATCAATGACCTAAACCGATATTTCGCTCAGAAACAAACTCCTTCCTTGGAAGAGAGGAATAGATTAGCAGAATCTTACTATGGCACTAGGCCAACAGTTAAATCCGCCGTGCGCGCTAAATATAAGCCACAATTGTGCGGAGATGCGCAAACTCCGCCGGTAGCAGCATACGCAGGTCCATG